>JADBJO010022523.1:7500-25000 GCA_016801955.1 Conus betulinus | reverse complement strand
AGAACACATCATTTCGCTGTGCATTTGAAGCAACCTGGTACCAATGAATCTGTGGCAGACGCTTGATGTTGCACTGCTGGTGGTTTGCTGGGCATCAGAAGGTTCCTCAGATTGCGACAGTTACGCTCACCAACAATGGGAGGTTTGGGAAAACGGCTCTCTCTTCATGCGTCTACTTCTGTGGAGCTCCGTCATTTTTTTACCTTCAGCCAAAAGGCCAGAGGAGGGTTGGAAGGGTTATGGCGGATAACAAATGGCACCCTGTCTGACTGATGGTTCCTCCGTTGGTACTGGAGTGCATCTTTCCTGGGAAGTGTCTGTGCCTTGTTGATGGCAGAGTCCACCAGAGCTAATGGATAGCCATGGTTATGTAGGTGGGTTCTCAGCTCTCTGCATCGTTTCAGAAACACATCATCTTTACAACAGATTCTTCGCAGGCGGATAGCCTGCCCGTAGGGGATGCCTCTCAGACAGTGTCTAGGGTGGCAGGAGCTGAAGGGTAGGTACATGTGAGCATCCGTGGATTTAGTGTGAAGGTCTGTGGTGATTGTATTCCCATTGATGCTCATGTTGACGTCCAGGAAAGGGATGTTGGTTCTGCCATAGTTGGCTGTAAAACTTATCGTGGGCATGTTGGTTGTGTTATCCAGTTGAGGAACAAAGCAGCTGGCTTTCCCCATGGAACCAGAGCATGACAATGTCATCAATGAAACGACGCCAGAATTTTGATGGACATGCCAGGGTGAAGTTGCCAGTAGCTGTTGTTCTAACCATGCCATGAAAATGTTTGCAATGGAGGGAGCCATTGGGGTCCCCATTGCTGTGCATGGACTTGTTGGAACAGCTCACCATCAAAATCAAACACGTTGTTTTGAAGGACGAGTTCAATGATCTCCAGTAGTAATGGAACAGAGGGGCCTTCTTTCAAATGATGACCAAAACTGGCGATGATTTCTTTCAGGGAAATCGCCACTTCATGATGAGGTATATTTGTGTACAACCCAACCACATCAACAGTGACGATCAATACTTCACTCGTCCAGAGGCTGTTGAGTGATTTTCCATTCTTCCAAGATGTTCAGGAAGTGAGTTGTGTCTTTGATATAGGACGTCAGGTTTTGTACAAGAGGCTGGAGCCAATGGTCCACTAGCTTTGAGAGACGTTCAGGTGGTCCATTGACTCCTGACACAACTTGGACGTCCAGGGAGGTTTATGTAAATCTTTGTGGACTTTAGGAAGATGGTAAAAATAAGGTGTCTTAGTTTTCTCAGGCTCCAGTACACCCCACCTGTAGCAGTCATCGTCGATATGGTCCCTTTGAGTGCAGCTTTTCAATTAGGTGGTTCGATTTTGATGCAATATCTGTTGTGGGATCAGCCATCAGATGCTCATAGTGAGTTGTGTTGTGAAGCTGTCTGTGTGCTTCCTCTACATATTATTGAAATATTGCACCGCAATTGCTCCACCTTTATCTGCTGGTGATATTCGTAGGACCCTGGTATTCACAAGTTTTTTTTTCAGTTCTCTCAAATCGGCACGTTGTTCTTTGTGTTTAAGTTTTGTTGCTTGGTAGGTTGTGAGATATGGGATTCCACTCTGGATAGAATAGTGGAACAGTAAGCATCAAGAGCCTCATCTCTTCCCTTAGGGGACACCAAAACTCTTCTTGTAAAATTTCAGCTTTTGGGGAATGAGAGTGGGAGCATCATCATCATGGAAGAATTCCCTTAAGCGCAGATGGCAGATTCTTCAAAAAGTATCTTGGAGCAGCACTGTTTCATCATAAGTTGAGGGTGTTGGGCAAAACTTGGGTCCCATAGCCAGTAAGCTTGTCTGGGCATCAGTGAGTTGGTATGATGAAATGTTAATGATTTGTGAGGGATCTGTTTTTATTAACGGAACACGACGTCTGAAATGGAAGGTTTCTTTTTTTTGGGGGGGGGTTCTGGGATGGGAGTTCAGTTTGTAAACTAAACAGAGGTTTTGGTCTTTTACCGCTATCCTGAAATAAGGCTGATATCTTTTTCTTTTTCGTGTCACTACAACGTGACCTGACGGATCTTTGTACTGAGTCTATTTTCTGGAGAGACTTTGCAAGAGTCTCTTGATCCAAATGTCCGTTAAGGCTACCAAAAAAAATGGATTAAATTGTTCTCCAGGTCTTCCACAGCTTCTTCATAAAAGCTATGACACAACTGAAGAATGTTTCTTTCTGTATTCCTCAGTAGAGTCTGTATTTCTCTGTGTTAAAGTTGTCATTGGGGGAAGAGCAGAGAAGGGGAAAAAAACAATCTCATACCTTTTGGCGTGACATCACGGTTCAAGCAGGTTCCAGAAATTGGTAATGAGATTTATAACGTTCTAGTTTTGATACCAAATGCAGTCCATAGCCTGTCCCTGTACTGGGGTGCCCAGATCCGGAGCAACTGGATGCACTTTGATATGGCTTGCTGTCCATGACAAAGAATGGCCAAACGAAAGGGACGAAATGGCTTCTGGGTGGATCCATTACAAAGCGAATGCACTGTCGTTTCTCACAAAGCTATGTGGCATAACACAATTCAAATACAAAAACAACAAACACCCAAATCATTTTATAGAAGCGCTGTCAGGTATTGCAAACCTTCCTCAGCTGACCATGGAAGTCGGCGTCAAAACTAGTTGACGTAATGTGTTTTTACACATCATTAATCCCCCCCCCCCTCATTACTGTATGATAAATAGTGATGCCTGGGTGAAGTCTCAATGTGTGGGATTAGTTGGTTTCACGTGAACAATCTGCCCTGGGAACTTTGCCCTTCGCTGAACCAACTAATCCCACACATTGAGACCAAAAGGGTAGTTGGTCTTCAACTTGTGTCTCCACATCCTCTCTCTGTCTTTTCTTTTCTGTGCATCTGTGGTCTTTAAGAGTTCAATCACACAACATTTCAAATCTGACAGCTGGTGTCCAGGTCCACAGAAACGGCGTGCCACAAGTGTATCTTGCTTTCTGATGATGTCAGAGCGATGACCACTGAAGCGTGTTAGAAGGCTGTTTCCCGTCTCCCCAACATACTGTACATCCTGGCAATGTCCACACAGATTGTGTGAGTTTGGAATGTTTAGGCAAAGAAATATCTATGCAAGCAGAAAGTTTTGGGGTTTTTTTGTTTGTTTGTTGGTTGGTTTGTTTGTTTTCACCACTAAAATAAAGAAGACGGAAACAAATAAAAAACGAGTGAACAGAGTGAAAAAATAAAACTGGCGGCCATTTTTTTATACGAGACGAACAGGAGAAGCAAACTAATAGCAGCTAAGTGATTTCTGTCCGTTCTTTGTCACTATCCTAGCCTGAAGAAGGACGCAAGATGTCGAAATACATTGTGTTCATAGTCCTGGACTCTGTCTGTGTCCGTGGAGGTAAGTCCAGGAGTAACCCCTGAAAGATAGGACTAATATGCTTTTTCAAAAAATAAACTGACATTACTTTGTTTAATTTGCGCCCTCCAACCTCCCATTGCACTCAGAAAAAAATTTGTTTGCTGAGAAGAGAATGTATGCAAAGTCTGCACAATGAATGCTATTGAAGATGAATACCATTTTTTGTTCAAATGCAAAGCTTATGACGATGTCCGCAAAAAGTGTAAAAATTTTCAGACGACTGTTGCGAAGACAGAGAGTAAGTGAGATTTTTATCTCTTGACAACGAGGACCACATAAGATCTTTAGCTATGTTTATCGCTGAATCCTACAAAATCAGACAATATAAACTTTCAGTCTGAAAACAATACTTTTCGTGCAAGTATTACTTATGGGTTTTTTTTTCGGTAACCCCTTATGGACTTTAATTGTGAATTGATATGATTTTTGCTGCCCAAGAGTTTTCTAACTTGACCTAGATTGAGAACAGTGAGCTTATGTTCTATTTTATTATGTTTGCTTGTTCACTCTATTATGAAGGAATGTTTACTGGTTTACTAGCTTGTCCTTCACAGCCATTTATGAAATTGCTCAAAACTGTATTTGAGACTGTGTTTCAACCCCATGACATAAGGGCTATTAGCTGTTGTCATAAAAGGTTGTCATGTTGTTGTCTCTCGGGGGGGTCAAGGACGCGACCTTACAAGATGGCGACGTGTTTTGTCCCCTGAGGCTCAAAAATCAAAATGAATGAAATAGCGTTGTCACCGGTGAGGTTTGGAAAGCCAGCACTATGCCATCGTGTCTCCAACAGCACCGACAAAGCCACAGGCAAGTTCCATTCAGTGCTAATGACATACTTCGAAGAAATCTTGTGTCAAACATCTCATCGGCATTGTGGTGTTGTGGCAGGATGTGGTACCTTGGAAAAAAGCACTTTCTCACTTTTACTCTGACAGCACACATGTTCTGTTGTCAGAGTGTCCGATTCCAGCGAACTGAACCGGATGTGGGCAAGGTTGTTTTGGGGTGTGGACAGCCATCCTGGTGATTTTTGTGTCCACTGCCATCCTTGTCTGTGGAGATGTCAATCCTAATCCAGGCCCTCCCTCCCCCAAAAGAAAACAGATAACGACGTAACTTCAGGTGAGACTCTGGCCTGGGAATATTCTGGCACCCCGCCTACTGATAGTGACGTACACAACAGCTCCATGCAAGGCCTGCATCAGTGTGTCAAAGATAGTGTCAGGGAAAGTAGTGAAAGGTGCTATGAAAGAATTACAAGATCAGCAAGTGGCACAACATGAAGCCCTGAAGTCCTACCAAGAGCCACAGACCACGAGGTTGGAGAGCAGAGTGAACGATTAGGGGACAGTCTGTCTGACCAGCTAGGAAGGATCGAAGAAAGGCAGAGTAAGATAGAGGAGGAGCTGGAATGCGTAACAATACGGTATGAGAGATTACAGGAAGAGAATGCAACTCTGTGGAAAGAGATCAACAGGTGGAAAAGTAAATGTGACTACTTGGAAAACCAAAGTAGGCGAAACAACTTACTGTTCTTTGGGATTGAGAAAGACAAGGCCAACGAAAACTGGGAGGAGTGTGAACAGAAAGTGAACACAGTAATCAAAGAAGGAATGGTCTCTTCAGGAGGAGATTGCCATTGAGAGAGCTCATAGACTGGGGAAAGGAGAAGGCGTGGTCGTCAAGTTCTTATCTCACAAGTCAAAGGAGCTGATTCTCAAGAATGCCAGAAAACTGAAAACTTCAGAAAAGCATCAGAATGTATATATCAGGGAAGACTTCTCTGAACAGTGCGGAAGAAAAGGCAGGGACTGAGGAGAAAAGCCAATGAACTCTATGACAGCGGGCAGAAAACAAGGATGAAGTTTGACAAAACTGTTTACAGAAGAAGGCGTCTACACTTATGACACTGACAAAGAACTAGTGAGTGAGGATGAGTGGTCGGGGGAAGGGTAACAGCAGAGGAAAACATGAAGAAACAGAAGAAAGAAAGAAGAGGCGGCAGTGGTGAGATGAGAGACAAGATATAGAAGAGGACACTGAAGTGCTCAATCATTGTAATTCCTCTGATCTCTACGATCTTTCCAAAGATGGCTTCCCTCTTCTTTCCACTCACGATGAAGGTAACGCAAGTCGATCATACATTCTGCCAACGTCGGAGTACCCGAGTGCAAATGAAACCAGAGACAATCCGGCCAGAGAGAATCCAGGTCGGGGTGCACGTGAAAAAACTCAGGGGACAAGGCGACAGTTCAACACTACGGCTGCCCACCTTCCCCCTTCAAGTCCCGTGATGACAAGACAGCGCGCGAGCTCGGCTTCTCACAGCAGAGGGGTGGCAGGCCAAAAAAGAAAGCGCACATACGACTCTACACACACTGGATGAAACATGAGAAATTGAAACAAGCAAGAGGGGCTATGGGTGGTCGGGTGGGTGGGTTCATCAAGCAGGGGTGGGAGGTGTGGCTGGTGATGGGGAGTGTAGGGTGGGGTGGCGGTCCGGTAGGAGAACTAGCGAGGGAAATGAACGGAGAGAAAGTGATGGGGCTGGAGGAGGGGTGGTACTGGGCGCAGGGGTGGAGGTGGAAGGGTTCAGGGAAGAGGTGGTAATAATGCCAAGAGTTGACGGGGTGGCCGAGGGCCCGACCAGTGTTAATATCGGCACATGGAACTGTGAAGGTTGGATGAATAAACTAGATATTCCTGTTGTTGTGTCGATGTTATTAGATTTCGATATATTTGTTTTAATGAAACGTTTGTTTATTTAGACAGTATTTTCGTACACCTCTTTTCAGTGATTACGATGTTTTGTCTCCAAAGCTGTGAAGTTATCGCAACAAGGGCGGTTCTCAGGGGGAGTAAGATGTGTGTAAGGAAAAGTCTGGTCGGGTTTACTGAGAGGATCAATACGTACTGAATAATGTTATCATTTTGAAAATGGATCGTGAATTATTTGGAACTGAAAAACCAGTGTTTCTTATCAGTATTTATATACACCCTTATGACAGTATTTACTGGAGACTATCACAATATGGTTTTGGTGTTGAAATCATTGAACAGTGCTTATTTTGATCTCCATGAACGTTTTGAGGATTTCTATGTCATAGTGTGTGGAGATATGAATGCGAGGACTGGGTGCGAGAATGCTTTGTTAAAGGATGTGTTGTCGGAAAATAAGGTATGGGACTCGTTGTATGAAAGTGATGAGGATTATGTGTTCCGTAGGAAGTCTGAACATACGGTAGTAACACATTTTGGAAAAAAGAGTTGATTAATTTCTGTTCAACGTTTGATTGTGTTGTCATGAACGGTCTAATTCAGTTTGGTTTCGATGATTCACTGACTTTTGTTTCCAGTTCAGGGGGCAGCACCATTGACTATTTTATAGCATCTGGTGATCTCTGTCTGCAGGGTTCTATTACGTCACTGCGTGTCTTGTCCCTCTGTGGACTCCGCACATTTCCCTGTTTGTATTACACTGAACGTGGATGTTGATTTCGATCATCTTAGAAAAAAAGAAAAGAAATGGATTGAAAAACGCATTTGGAATACAAGCTTAGAACCACATTTTGTAGAGGCTTTAAACAGCGAGGAGTTTAATAGATTGTATTCCAGGGCGTTGATGCTAATTGATACAGATATAAATCAAGCTGTAAACTTGTTTTCTAATGCTTTGGTTAGTAGTAGTGATTGTATGAAGAAAACTATATGTGTTAGTAATGAGCCACGAATACCCGACTGGTACGACAGGGATTGCGCACAGTTAAAGAGCAAAGTGAGGCAGTCGTTAACAATCTTTCATAGTTGTAAAAAGTTTAAATCTGACAAACGTAAAGATTTTGTTCAATATCGAAAATATTACAAGTCTTTTATTAAAAAGAAAAGGGGCTGTTTTAAACGTGAAAAAGCTAACAGACTGGCTTCTTTCGGTAAAGATAGTAAGGGGCTTTGGAGAGAAGTAAGAAGAAGTATGTCAGGCGGAAAAAAAGTCTCAAATTTGCCCTGATATATCAGATCAACAATGGTATATCATCATTTCAAAAGCCTGTTCAATGTGCAGAATCAAAAAGTACATGACTGTAGCACCGAAAATTAATACTGATTGTAATGAATTGAACTTACCTATAAATGAGAGTGAAGTACTTCAAGCTATTAATTCTTTAAAGAAAGGAAAAGCGTGTGGAATTGATGAAATCACTGCAGAAATGTTGAAATTAGTAGCAACTTCTCGGTCGTCTTCTTAACTAAACTATTCAATGCACTATTTGACAGAGGTTCGTATCCAGAAGAATGGACTAAAGCAATCATAGTTTCAAATTTTTAAAAAAAAGGTGACAAAACAGTAACTGACAATTACAGGTGGGGGGGGGGGGGGGTCGCTATTAAGCTTAGTTAGTAAATGCTACTGTACGATTCTGAATAGGAGACTAGTAAAATGGATCGAAGAGAACAGAAAAACCGACAGAATCTCAGGCTGGATTTAGAAAGGGTTACTCCACAGTCGACCATATTTTACTTTAAATGCTATTATAGAAAAGTGTTTTTTTGAAAAAAGAGGTGGCAAACTCTATGCATGTTTTGTAGACCTAAGAAAAGCATTTGATTCAGTCCAACATGAACCACTATTTGAAATTTTGCGTACAACTGGCATACATGGCAAATCTATGACAGCAGTCACAGCAATTTATGAGTCAATTGTTTCATGTGTGAGAATGGGAGATCGTCTTACGGAGTTTTTTTTTTCAGCTGTCCGGTAGGATTGAGACAGGGTTGTATACTTAGTCCAGAACTTTTTTTCTATTTTCATAAATGAAATTCGCTGCATATGTAGATGGCAGCAGTATGCATGGCATTCAGTTGTTACCTGGTTTGGTTGAACTATTCCTTCTGTTGTTTGCCGATGATATTGTTCTTTATCCGATACTGCCAGGGGTCTTCAAAACCAAATTAATTTATTAAATGAAGTTTGCAAAAGATTATTTTAAATATAAATAAAGATAAGACCAAAGTGATGGTTTTTCGAAAAGGCGGGTTTTTTAGGTAAAAACGATAAATGGACTTTAAACGGATCTATCCTGGAAGTGGTAAACGAGTATAATTACTGGGTTTTGTTTTTACAACGAAAATGAGTATTTGAAAAGGTGTTGATGCCTTGGCGGCAAAGGGTAGAAGAGCATGTATGAATTGTGTAAAACATATTAGCAGTCTCCATGATATATCTAAATCCTGCTTCTTTAAAAATTTTTGACACACAAGTTCAACCTGTCATTACGTATGCTGCAGAATTGTGGGGGCTAAACAGATTGGAAAACATTGAAAAAAATCATACATTTGCATGCAAACGTTTTTTGAAAATACCATTAAAATTACCAAACAAAATTGTGTATGGTGAACTGGGTAGATATCCACTATATATTAACAGTTCTGTGAGATGCATAAAATACTGGCTAAAGATTTTGAAGATGGATAAGTCAAGGCTACCACGATTAGCATATATTATGTTAAAAAACTTGGATGAAAAAAGGTAAAGCGTGTTGGGCAAGTTCGATTAAAAATACCTTGTTTCGTTTCGGATTTGGATATGCCTGGGTTAACCAAGGTGTTGGATGTGAAATTTCTTTTGTATCATGTTCAGGCAACGTTTGAAAGATAATTATCTACAGGAATGGGATAGCTCAGTAATGAACAATGACATATATTGCACGTACCGGCTATTTAAAAATGTGTTTGAAAGCGAACCATATTTTCAATATCTTGATATCAGATGCTTTCGTGATGGTTTTGTTAAACTAAGAACCGGGGTACTTCCAATAAACGGTTCCTCTTTTAGGACTACTTTTAGTGAAACGCTAAACTTTCTGTGTCCTTTCTGTAAGGTAATAGAAAATGAAAACCATTTTATTCATGTTTGTCCTCTATACGATGATATTAGAAAGAAGTATTTGTCTGGAATTGATCAGCACTATACTAGTATTCTGATGAACAAATCCATGAAATTGACTCGAATCTAGCTTCATTCATCTTTTATGCAACTCGACAAAGAGGGTTGTTGGTCGAAAGTCATGAAGGATGATTACACGGTGATAACTATAAAAGTTTAGATATGAAAGGAAGTAAAGTTGTATTAATAATATCTGCAGTGGTAGATAATATAATAATAATATAGACAATATATGTTAGTGAGCTTCCTCCCCTTTGGAGATGGTCTCCCGCTTCAGAGACTATAAGCTTGCTGAAGGTTCATTTTGAGAAGCATTTATTATTCCCATTCACCCACTCAAGCACATACTGTCAGTTAGGCAGAATTATCTACCACTGCAGATATGTAGGCTTATCACCCCCCTATTTCTACAATCTGAGACATAAGAGCAAGCTTTGTTATAATTCAATAGTTCTTGCAGTCATTGCAACACTAGCTGCTCTGTAAGTTGCTGGAATGGTGCTCGGTACTTATCCTTGGAATTTATTGTTTATTGTATTTTATATATATATATATATATATATATATATATATATATATATATATATATATATATATATATATATATCAGAGGATTATAAATTAATTAAAAACACAATCGATGGGAAAAAATGACGCATGCACAGGGAGGGAGAGAGAAAGACAGAGACTGGGAGATATAAATAAAAAAAAAAGATATATATATATATATATATATTATATAGAGAGAGAGAGAGAGAGAGAGAGAGAGAGAGAGAGAGAGAGAGAGAGAGGGTAGAGAGGAGAGTGCGGGGAGAACTCAGACAGCATTAATCGATCAGGGACTGAAATATTAGGCATAGCCTAGTCTTCTTCAATCTGTCCTTGCTAAGCTAAAGTATGCATGAGAAGTATGAGAGAGAGAGAGAGAGAGAGAGAGAGAGATTCAAGAGAGAGAGAGAGTAGACAGAGAGAGAGAGCTGCCACAATGATCATTCAGATAATTGGCCCTGATCTTCTCAAAATGCATCCCAATACTGTGTTCGTTATCTGTTCGTCTGGCTAGTTGTGAATTTGGAAATTCTTGCTTGACTAATACGCAAAATCCAAGGTCTGCCCTATGCAATCGAAACGCATGAGTGATACCAACCAAACAGCATGCAAACGTCTGAAGTGACTTAAACAACCTCTTATGATCCCGTCTGCTTACTGATCGGTATACATACGCGATAGACAATGCAAAAACATGGGGTGTGCTGATTATGAGTATGACTATGATTATGACTATGATTATGATTACTATAGTTCTTGGTGTGTTCTGTACCGACCATACAGACGTGCGTACGACATAATCTATAAACTTGGTAACCCTGCTGTGCTTGTGCTTGGTATCTTTGAAATATTATGATAATTCGGATCATGTATCGTCTTCCTCCATCCAATGTTAGTGTGTTCTTCCAAGTTCTGGCGTGCTCTGATACGCTGATGTTGGTGGTGGGTCCTCTAGATAGCTGGCTTGACAGAGAATTTGATGTACCAAGATTTAAAGAGCTGGGTACTTGGTCATGTAAGGTGGAGCCAGTGATACGGTACATGACGCCATCCTTGTCGGCATGGATGCTTGTGACCCTCTCCATTCAAAGAGCAGCCTCTGTGTCATGGCCTCATCGAATCAATGTTGTGTGGACGAAGAGAACATCGCGAATTGTTGCCAGTATAGTGATCATCATCACATTTATCATCAACTGTCACTTTCTGTATGGATATGATCGTGATGCTCATTATTGTCCAGACTCGTGTTGTCATAGGGCTGTATCACAAGCGTACGATTGGTTTAGGTCAGTAATTTGGCGTAACATTGATTTTGTTCAATTTTCTCTACTGCCCTCTGTCATGTTGTTGCTTAATAATAGCATTATTGTATGGAAACTTGTCAGATCAGTCAGAAAAGGCAGGCGTCTTCCCGTGCAACAAGCCACTGAAGGTCACAGACTACAGCAAGTGTCTTCATTGACCTTGTCCCTTATAACTGTCAGTGTTTTGTTTTTATTCTCCTGTCAGCACCCTATACAATAACAAGAATCATACCATCTGTTGATGATGACGACCCAGTTCAGTATGGAAAATACAAAGTCTTGACAGCCGTCAGTAAAATGCTGTTCTACAGCAACAGTTCTGTTAACTTTTACTTGTATTGTCTATTGGCAGGAAGTTCAGAACAGAGTTTACAAATATCATACTTCTGTGTTTTATCCCTGGAGGGAAAAAGTCAGCCACCTGATCTTTAAAGATTAAGTTCGCTCGTGCCTGTCCATATGTGGACACAAGAGCTGGAAACCATGGCAGAAGACATCTCACAGTGCATCATTTTCAGCGTAGTGTTTATAACTGAATGATTATCACATACCTTAGAATAAAAGCATTCCAATGAAATGTTCATCAAGGACTTGAAACTCTTGATTGCCCAATGTTTGTTTTTACTGAGCGACTATGGAACCAACACTCTGTAATGTGGTCAACACAAGACATTAACAATCCTCCTTTCTTCAAGATATGTAATGTGGTCAACACAAGACATTAACAATCCTCCTTTCTTCAAGATACTGTTCTTTTCTTTTCATTTTGTTCACCAAATCTTATCTTCCCTTTTCAAATACCTGCCATTTTCCTATCCCTCCTTTGCATACGTGCACTCATCTTTACTCAGCTATGTTGATGTCTTCGACCCTCTTACCACTCTATCAATTAGCAGGATCCTTTCAGGTGAAAACGGCACAAGTACTCTACAGCAGGTGCAACAGAAATCAGCTGACTGCATTGGCTCTACCCTATACAGGTGAATTCAGATCCTGAACGAGTTTTTGAATCCTCAAAGTGACAACTCTCACAAGAAATTCCCAAGTTTTGTATCATGAGAGAGAGAGAGAGAGAGAGAGAGAGAGAGAGAGAGAGAGAGTATCACTCACCTTAAAACCTCCACATTTGTTGCAATCAGCCCCATCATCCTTGCTTTTATCATGGTAGCACAAGCAAAACGCATGCCAGTAACGTTACTTTTTTCCCTTGGACTCACCTCTGCTCCTCACCCACCTCCATCCGTTTCTGATAACACCTACCCAGTGAATGACTTGCCTATGTGTTCAAGTTCTCATAACCTTAGTGTTATTAACAATGGTTGTGCCGAGAAGAACGTTTGAGGTGCAGCGCCTTTTTGTTTAGGCATTTCAAATGCCCAGGGCCATGGCACTGGGAAGGAAAAGCACTCAGATCTTGTATACTTTACTCACGATAAGGACACTGAGATATTCGCAGTCGTGGAAATTTGGTTTCGTCCTCTTGGTAATCAAGACAAGTGCCGTGACATCTCCCCCCCCCCCCCCCCCCCCCCCCCCCCCCAGCCCCCCTTTTCTGGCAATCACACCATCTCTTTGCCTCATCAGCCCCATGCTGGTAGTATTGCATATTCCCTCCTGACCATATCTGCTTTTCTCTTTTTTTTCATTAAAAATATATAAAATTAAAGAACAAACAAAAGATAGGCTACAAATTCTTTATCATGTGATTTAGACAGTGAACCATATTTCCAGTGAAGAAAAAGAAAAGGGTTTAGAATTTTCATTTTCAACAAACCAATTTGGCTTATCACTGTCAGCAAACGTGGGGAAAGCATTGCACGTCCATCATGAAACGTGTCATGCATGCCGACTGACACAGATTTAACCTGCACACACTCAGTGTTTAGATGCATAGGTTCAGTTCGGTCAGTGGCTGAATCGCTAGCGCAGCAAACCTGGTCTACCGTTTTTTCCGATTAGCACGTGCAAGTTTTGTTTTTTTTTCGCTGTCCCAACCTCTGCGCCACCTCAGAGGCAGTGCACCCACGCCGCTCAGTCCGACACCCCGTCCAGCCACAGCCCAGCCGGCCCTGCCGCAGCCCCGGCACCGGCAATCCACAGGGAGCAGTCAATGTCAAGTCGTCAAGAGGCAACCCACCGGAGGAGACGCTGCACTGCTGCCGAGTCACTTCAGTGGTGTTCAGTGGCGCCTGTTCTGATCTAACATACGCAGGACACCTACTAAGCCCCCTACTGACGACAATAATTGCTTAGTCGTGGAGCCGGCATGAGTGAGCTCTCCCCCTGGAGGGCGCCACCACGTCCGTCCAACGACAGTCCCCATGGACCGCCGATACGGTGACCCCGACGGAACCAAACCAAGGCCACAGACGTGGAGAGGACATCGAAATTGAGGTCACCATGAGAGCAGGGCATGAAGGGCCACAGAATTTGAGACTTTTTTTTTTTTTATGCTGATCGATGAGAATGAGGATGATTAAGATGATGCTACGGATTTCCATTTTGGTCTGAGACTACATGACAGGGGCTGTACTCTACGCTTCCTTTCATAATATATCCCAGCGTCAACCAGGCCGCGAGATACAGACACCTGCAGTGTTGGTCAGGAAATTTGAGCAACACTCTCAGAAACGCATCCATTAAGTGGATGAAACTCGACTGTGTGGTCCCAGTCTTCCCAACTGAGCCCTAGCAAACTCAACTCTGGGTAGGAGCGGTCGGGGAATAAAAACCCACATGACTCTGATGGGATTAGAACCCACGACCTCCCAGCCGGGAGTCCGCGACGCTAACCACTTCGCCACGTGCAAGTTTTATGTCATATTCGTTACACCATGATAGCAACACCGGTGCACTCTTCAGGTGTTTTTTTTTTTTTTTTTTTTTTTTTTTTTACCTTTGTTAAGAGACCACAAAAGAGTGTCTTTGGGCTGGCCAACGTCCTATCTCATCTCCACAAGCTTGTCATTGGAATTGATAAGATGTTTCTTACGATCTATCAGGAGGTGATTGAATACCATTGTTGCTCGTTTACCTTCACTAAGAGCTTTTTGTTAGGTGTGGAGTAAACCTTTTCCTGATTTCTCTGACGTGACTAGAAAAGTCTTCACCAATGAAAATACGACTGACCAGGAGGTTGCCCTTTGCCTTCAACATTTTATCTTCTATTTACACTAAAAGAACTTTAGAAAAAAATGATTTAAAAAGGAAAAAAAGAAAAACGCTTCTAGCAATCACAGGGGAATAAGGTTTAGAAACTTAACCAGTGACCAGTCAAATTCCACATCACGCGACAGGCTGAGCTTGTCAGTGAGAGGGTTCTTTACAAAACGTTCACACTTGGTTGGTGTCCCATTGTCCCTCCTCAATAAGCCGTAGAAAATGAGATTATCGTAAACAGTTTGGAAAGAGCTTCTTCTGCATTGCAGTTAAAGATAAACATAAATAAAAGTATTACGATTGTGTTTTGAAAGGGTGGTTATCTTGCCACCAGAGAAAGGTTGACATATAATGGTGTCAGTATGCCTGTGGTGAATATTTGTTTTCTGTCCCTTGCAATGAAGGTTTATATTTCATCCCAATACACATGTTAAAATCAACAATGCACACATTATTCATTACATTTGATATATCATGTTTAACTAGAGCTGTCAAGATATACAAAAGTGCCATAATTCGTATATTTCCACTATAAAGGTATTGCTCCATATCAATTATTATTAAATGAATATCTTGAAAAGCTGTTGCAAGGGTATATACCAGTTACAATATATAAACAAAGGCTATGAAAAGAAAGCAGAAAAGAAAACGAACAAGGGAATGAACCAATTAGCACCCTCACCACACCCATGAAAGGGTGAGTGTATGGTGTCCTGGGGCATGGTGGTGAATACTTGTCAGTATCTTGGCTTTTTTTTTTTCTACAACGCTTTTACCCTTTACCTTTGCTTGAAAAACTATTGTACGTAGAACTAAATGTGCGGTTATTTGTGTATTTTGAGGAATTAACACTGCAAGGATAATGGATCTTCTGAGGGTTTTTTGTTTCGTTTTTGTGTGTTTGTTCGTTTTGTTTGTTTGTTAATATTTGATGTATCCCATTACAAACAAGTCTACAATACGATGCGAGCTATGATGGGGTTCTTGATTCTATTGCTGTGCAGATTTGAGTTGAATTCATTTGTCATTCTTTTAAGCCAGAACCTTTCTTGGCGTTTCTAACGAAAACTACACATTAAACATAGAAAAACAAATGAAATATAAATAAAATGCGATACTTGTATTAGCCTATATCCTGTTTAGCTTGTAATTATCAATGTTTAAAAGGTTTTATTCCTTACTGGTAACCTAAGGATAACACCCAGGAACCCCACACAAATTGTCTTATATGAGCCTATACGACGCCTCATAGACCCTTGGTTGTCCAGAGGTTAATGAAACACAGGATTCGAAAGTAAGGCCTGAAAACTGTTTGTGAATATTTCTTCGGGGGCTTTGCCTTTTATATAGGACCACACAGTCCCATTTTGGTGCTGTAGGTGATGCAAATTTTCCGTTTCATTTTGTGTTTTTTCAGCAAACCATATCTGATTGATAGCATTTTGGAAAGATGGAATTCACATGTTAAAAGATAAGCAGCAATATTTGAAATTTAAAGAACTGCTAAATCAGGTGCATAGGGTTTCCGAATATTTGTCCATTGATGTTGATAGACATTTTAAATATATCCTGACCAAGTTCAAATTTGGTATTTCGGACGTCTATGTACATTTTGCAGCATTATAGCAATTCAAACCGCCACTTTCGTGTGAAGCAATTGTCCCTTTTTTTTGGTCAGGAATCGCAAGAAAAACGAGTTAAGTTTCTGCCCTTTAATTGTCCTGCATTAAGTGATCTTAGATAACAGTGTATTTCACCTAAATACTGGAGACACTCCTCATATCTTCAACTTGACTTTTGTTAATGACGTCGACAGAGCTGCGACAGTTGAAACAGCTTCGCACGTATTGGTTCCTGAGGCTTTAATTAAGTTTCAAATAACGAAACTGTAATAGTTATGCACGAGGTTTTTCTTGCAATGGCGGGTAGGCACCGTCCCTCTCACACAACACCACACACACACACACCACAACACACACCCCCCCACACACAAACACACACACCCAACACACAGCTAAATCACACACAACCACACACACACAAACCACACCGCGGACACCGCCCCCACCCGGACCACCCCAACCAGGAAACAACAAACACCCACTCCAGCACAAACCACACCTGTTCACCCAACACACAACGACATACCACCACAAGCCACCACCCGACCAAGAACAAACACACACACACCCACACACACCACCACACACACACACAAACGCACACGCACGCACTCACACACACACACGACCCCTACGAGCAATCGAAAAAAACACACACCAAGAACCCCACAAGCCACACCTCACGACTACTGTCGCACACGCCGCGACATCTTTGTCGAAACACGTTGTCGCCGACACGTGCATAAAAAAAAAACGGATTAACATATGATCCAGGTGCTGTGCGACAAGCCTTGTCCGATTTCCTGTTATTTGGCACACATAACCTGATATCTCGTCTTGTGGACCCATGATGATCTAACTACTAACTGAACTGCTATTTAATGAGTTCCCAAATCAAACCTTCACGTTTGATGCTATGGACACACCAACTACTCGATCCCATCTGCCATTTATCTGATCTGCTCAAAATTCAATGTTCAATATTCAATTAAATTTCAATCGCTTTATTCCATTTTTCAATATTGTACTTATGCATTCAATTTTATACAGTTCTTTCATTTATTTAACGCACAAAATCGTTCGTACTTCGTCACAAACTTCCAGTTCATTTTCTTATACAGTTTGTGTCGTTTTTCTGTGCATGTCATTATAATGTTTGTAGTTTAGAGCGTGACATACTGATCCTTTCTGGAATTCTGAAACATCACAACAACGTCGTAGACCATGTAACACCCGAACTCATCCGCTTTTGCAACTGGCCATTCTAGCTAGCGTGGGCTAGATCATTATCTATCTCGAGGGGGCTGTGACTGCCATAAACACAGTATCCTCTCTCCATGATTGTATCTCATTGTTTTCTTGCCGATTTTTCCATTTTTGTTGTTTGTACATTTGTAACTATATTTCCAATGTGATCTTTCACCTTTCAACACTTTCCTTTTTGGTCATGGTACATGATTTTTCCATCATCACCTATCAGATTAAAACCAAAAGGCCC
>JADBJO010022523.1:0-5000 GCA_016801955.1 Conus betulinus | reverse complement strand
GGGGAGGGCGGAGGAGAGAGAGAGAGAGAGAGAGAGAGAGAGAGAGATAAGAGAGAGAAGAATGAGAGAGAGAGACGAAAAGGAGAAAACGGGATGATGGACAACGGGAACCACAAAGAAACGCAATAATGCAATGAAATTTAGGGAGAACGTAGCAAACCGATGTAACAATGATTCAGGTGGATGAAGTAAAGTTGAAGGAACAAAACGTTATCTGTAATGGAATATAAAACAATTCTACTAGTCCCGAACTCTGGATTTGAGGCACAAAAAAAAAAGTCTACGTAGAGATCCTCATTACCAGCACGATACAGGGCACTGAGCCGTCTAGTACAATTTTACTTACAAGACGCCAAGAGAAAAAAGCGAGCTGTCTTCACTTCGATGGAAATTGACAGTAAGATCACCGCATGGCATAAGTAGTGATGACAAGTATTGATTCGCGTTATAAACATCTAACTTTATTTTATTTTGTTTATTTTTACAGTAGTAATAAACAAGCAGTGGTACTGGAGTGTCAGTGATGATGACTCGTGATGAGAGGTGTACCGACGGAATTAATTTGTTTTCCAGCCGAGGTCTTGAGATTTTAGGATGGTCATGCATTTCATCCATCTATGTTCTACATCAGTGGTGACAAAGAAATGCATTTTTTAGAAGAAAAAAAAAACTTGTCTCCGATTCTTCTGACGACGCTTTCTCACAATTGACAGCGAATTATTCTCAAGGCACATCTGAGTGAAAACACATTTAACAGCTGTTGGTTTACTGACATAGATGACAGAGGAACATATGATTTGTTAGGCTTTAGTCAGTCAGTCAGGATTTGTTTAGCTTTAGTCAGTCAGTCAGTCACTCAGAGAGAGAGAGAGAGAGAGAGAGAGAGAGAGAGGAGAGGCGAGAGAGAGAGAGAGAGAGCGAGAGAGTTTATTCATATATGCTTCAGCCCCTATGAAGGGGTAAATGTACATATATAAACACTTCATCATGCAATGCAAAAGCAGTACTATAGCTATGGATATGGCAGGTACATTATGCAACGCTGTGAAGTAGCTATTTCTCTACATTTAAACGCCGTGTATACAAAAACAACGATAGATCTCGTATAGCATCAGGTTTACTGCATTCCATGAGTAAACTCAGTTAAAATAACAAGGTTCTTGATAATAGTTAGCCTCCCAAATTTGTACTCTAATTTCTTTCAAACTTTGACAACAAAGAACGAAGCATATCTCATCTTCTTTTAGACATCTGGCATAATGGGCACATCGGATCGCAGTCACCACAAGACTTATATCTAAAACGATGTACATTCACGTCAGGTATACCCAGTCTAAACCTAGTCGTTATACACTTGAGTTTTCGGTCCATTTTTGCTTTTCAAAATAATGCTTCAAGTCATGGGTATTACAAAACGTTCTGTACAAATTCAGAAATTCGGACACATACGGCAGGATGAGCGCCCCTGTCTTCGTCTGGAAGTTTCCTCTTAAGAAGTCCCACTAAGGTTTCGATCTTTTTTTTTACTTTTTTTCTCTTTTTTTTTTTTTATTCTTTTGTCTTTTTGTGTGTGCCCCAGCTCGCATCTAGTTCCTGAATCAGGATTCTCAGGATTCTGGAATGTTGGGGGCCTGCTAAAATCCGTGGGTTCGGAAAGACCCTCTGACATGGCTACTGAAAGAGCCGCCGAGTGTGCTCAAATGTTCAGCTTCTGAAAGAGCCGAGCACAGAGGATAAAGCCTGCCAGTGTCGATCAGAATGCTGACCAGTCAAACTTTGGAATAATAATGTCTTCGATTGTGAGAATCTAATGATTCTACTGTGGTTATGATGTTTTTTGCTGACCTGAAGGGATTATGGAGATCGAAAGAAAATATACACGCACGATAGATCACTGTTGTAAAACACACAAACACACACACACAACACACCACACACACACACAACACATTACACACACACACACACACACACTTCCAAGCATCTGTCTGGACGCCTCGTTTTGGGCATCAGCTGGGATGTGCGCGCAGTTTCATCTTCCACATGTATACATGTGATCAATCAGCAGACGACAAATGATTCTGCCATTCTGTGTAATCCATGTCAGCCCATTGTGCACTTATTGTGCCTGTCTGTGTAATCCATGTCAGCCCTGTGTAGACTGATTCTGCCTGTCTTTGTGATCCATGTCAGCCCAGTGTAGACTGATTCTGCCTGTCTTTGTGATCCAGTTCAGCCCAGTGTGGATTGATTCTGCCTGTCTGTTTGATCCATGTCAGCCCTGTGTAGACTGATTCTGCCTGTCTGTGTGATCCTATGTGAGCCCTGTGTAGTATCTGATTCTGCCTGTCTTTGTGATCCATGTCAGGCCCTGTGTAGACTGATTCTGCCTGTCTTTGTGATCCATGTCAGCCCTGTTTAGACTGATTCTGCCTGTCTTTGTGATCCATGTCAGCCCGGTTGTGGACCAGGTCTGCTGTCTGTTCTGCGTGATCCGTGTCAGCCCAGAGCTGATTGCTGTAAATTGTCACCAGCGAGCTGAACACGGGCACATAGATGTTTGATGATTTCTTTAAAACGTTCACTTCGTTCACCACCATTACCACAATCACCACCACCACCACTAGCATAATGGGCAACACACACACACCACACCACACACACACACACACACACATCGATATATATATATATATATATAGTAAGAAGAGAGGTGAGATGAATAGAGAGAGAGGAGGGATGAGGAGAGAGAGAGAGAGAGGAGAGAGAGAGAGAGATAGAGGGGGGGGGGGGGGGGGGGGGGGTGGAATGGGGGGAATAGTACTAAATCAATACTACTAAAAAACGCCTAATAAAATTTTTAAAAGTGCTCAACCCCTTGGAGAGCAACATCTATAAAATAGTATGGTAAAAGGAAGTTTTAAAAGGAGTTTTGTCAACAGATCTGTTTCGAGCGCGCTGGCTCTCCTCAGGATGGTGTTGGGTCGCCTACTGCCGGTGTTATATGGCCTAAATGTCACTGTTTGCACGTGCGGATTGGCTGCACGTGTTGTTCGGTTTTTCAGGTTGTTTACAGTTCAGGGTGCGTTTGCTGACAACGATTTCCATTTGTGCCTGCAGTTGTTTACTATTTCTACTTTAGTATTTAGGGTTGCTAAGTATGTTTGCATAGTATTAACCATTTTCTGTTTAAACATATGGTTGCATCTTTTTGAAATGTTATTGTATTTGGTGATGCCCCTTTTTATGATTTTCCAGGATATGTTATAGTTTATTTTTTTTTTTTTGTCTTTAAGTCTCCAAATAGTATATTGTGCTCAGTTCTGTTTGGTTTTTGGTATTTACTTTGTTGAAGGACTGTTATGGTTTGCATATCTGGTTTTGAAGTGATTTCAGTGATCCCTAGTATGTTTCTTTTTCATTTTCTGATGTCACAGTGGCTTGGTATACAATGTTGTTATAGAGGCATTGTTGCTTAAGGGGACACTGTTCTTTTCTTGTACAATTGCAGGATTTCCCTTTCTTCACCCTTCTTTGCTGTGTTTTGCTTTTCATTTTGTTGGATGAATCAATTATATTTTTAGGTTAGGCATGCATGATATGATAGTTTGATGGTGTTCTTGTTGAATATTTTGGACAATTTGTGTTCTTTTGGGAAGGATGGCTGTCAGAATTTTTAAAAAAGTCTTTCCTACGTTGTTTTTACTCGTCCACATTATGGAGGGTGTGTGCCATGTGATTTTCCTTTTTCCTGCTTTTTTTGTTTGTTTTTGTTCATGTTGTTATCTGGGTTGTATTGTAGTATTGTAGCTGTAACCACTTTTTTTGCAATGCCTCTTGGTATTCTGCTGCTGCGTTGTTGAATACTCTTTTCATTATGTGACAGGTTTAGATAATCTTAAAGACAAAAAAAATAAACTATAACATATCCTGGAAAATCATTAAAAAGGGCATCACCATACAATAACATTTCAAAAAGATGCAACCTATGTTCAACAGAAAAAATGGTTAATACTATGCAAAACCATACTTAGCAACCCTAAATACTAAAGTAGAAATAGTAAAACAACTGCAGGCACAAATGGAAATCGTTGTCAGCAAACGCACCCTGAACTGTAAACAACCTGAAAAACCGAACAACACGTGCAGCCAATCTATATATAATATATATATATATATATGTCAAGAATACCCACTAAAATGCCTTATAAAATTCTTAAAATGATCAACCGCCGTTGTGGAGCAACATCTGTTAAAAAATAGGATGGTAAAACGAACTTCATTTTACATTCCTATTTTAACACAAATATATATATATTATATATACTATATATATACTATAATATATATATAGATATATGATAAGTATAATGTGAACAATTAAGTAGTGGGGGGAAAACAAGTGCAGGTTAGGTTAAACAATTCTTCCATCATTATAAGTAATGACCTGGCAAAGATTTGAAGTGGATAGGAAAAAAATTGAAGGCGTGAAGTAAATGGGAAAATGTATATCATCAAATATGAAAACCCCTTCACTAGTGCATGAGGAAACCTATCACAATCCCTCTCGAAGACAATATGTGTGGGTGTGTGTGTGTGTGTGTGTGTGTGGTGTGTGGTGTGTGTGTGTGTGTGTGTGCGTTGGTGTGTGTGTATTTAGCACAATTAGCCATGGATTAATGCAAAAACTAAACGTTTTGTTGAGAAGGAAATATCGGTTCTTTAAGAAATGAAAACTACACCGTAATTCAGAAAGATCACTGACTTGGTATAAATACGTTAAGAAGAAGGTGTCAGAGAGAATGTAGGCTTGCTCACTCCAATAGCCAAATATGCGATGGTTTCAGAAGGTGATAATCAAAACAAGAAATTATGGTCTACCTAAGGAGTAAGAGACAGGACAACACATTGGGATTCCAGACCTGGAAAAAAACCTAGAATAACCTGGTACAGGACCTGAAGGAAAAGCTATCTTCGTACTAAACAATCAGTTTTGTTCG
>JADBJO010022522.1:20000-22500 GCA_016801955.1 Conus betulinus | reverse complement strand
ATGATGATGATGATGGTGATGGTGACGACGATAGAAATAAAAATAGATTATGCGTTTGTTGCAGCTGCTGCTGCTGCTGCTGCTGCTGATGATGATGATGATGATGATGATGATGATGACGACGACGATGATGATAATGATGAAGACGACGACGACAATCATGATGATGACGACGACGATGACGATGACGGCGATGATGATAACGGCGATTGGCTCGTGGAATCCAAAGATTATTGGGAAGGAATTAATTTTGCCTGTGTGTGGTAGGCGACACGCCCTCTGGTGGCTTTACAGTCCTATTGTGGATACGTACACACTGGCACGTGGGCCGCCGATATCCATCCATCCTCGCGATCTGTTAGCAGACACGTGTGTCTTGGGCTGTCTTCAGCCTCCGCCCTGCTGATGCCGCAAAGGGCGTCCGTTTCTCTGCGTCTTGTTAGCCTCCAGTGTGCCCCTGTCGTCTTGGGTTCCTGGTCATGTTGGCATCGGAGGGAATGAAATGGTTGATCGTTTGGCCAAGAATGCCCCAACAGAGAAGCTGTCAAACATATCTATCCACTGCTCAGATCTGAAACCAAAGGTTAATAATTATGTCAGAGACCTCTGGCAGGAGGATTGGAATACACAGACGGATAACAAACTCCAGATCCGTCCAAACCTAAAAGAGTTCCTCTCATCTACCTCTGGTGGTCGCGAAGAAGAAAAAACGGTTCCATGCCGGCTGCACACCGGCCATTCGTATTTTGGCCATTCATACCTTTTAAAGAGTGAAGAAGCTCCGTGCTGCATTACATGTCATGCACCACTCACAATGAAACATATTCTTTTAGAGTGTTGGGACTTGCATGATGTGAGACACAAACATTTTACAGCAGATTACATGAAAATCTTGCTCAGAGATATTCCGCCTGATGAAATTTGAATTTTTGAAAGAGATTTATTCGGGTGGGTTTTTATATGATGTGTTTTAAAGAGTTGTGTGAATGAATGACTTGTGAGTTGATTTTAACGTGGTGACAGCCCTTATATGGCCCTTGAGGTCGGCTGGGCTATAATCACCCATTACCTTACCTTACCTGTCAGCAGCCACGCCTGGTCATTCCCTCTCCACAGTGGCCACGGCATTGGGCGGACGTTTCAGCTGCCTCTTGAAACGCTTGTGTGGAACTCCTCGTTCACCCCTCTCCCTGACCACGTTCTTCAGAGCTGAAAGCCATGGGCGCATACTGGCGTGTAAAAGCGAGAATAGTAGCACTTTTCCACAGCTATGGTTTTTGAAGAAAAGAGCGAACAGAGGGATCACGGTTATTATCCCTAAGATTCCAACCATTTTCGCAGGGATCCCAACTGTTTTAACTGTTTACCTAAAGGTAAAAAACTGGTTCTAAGATCGCCCCGTAAGATGAGTGGCAACCTACAGTTGTCACAGTTATGTGGCCCATGTCATAGGGACCCGCCTCTCATTTAGCGCGACAGACCTTCTCAGCATCCCTAACTCGCCCTGTTTTGTCTCCCTTCACCTTTTACTCGCAGGATCTCTGTCCAGCGTGGCAGCTTCATGCCATTGGGATGCCGACGAGAGCTGACATACAATGGATATACAGAAAGCTGGCAGGTGGGGAGAGAAGGATGGTGAGTTTATCCACTGATTTTTTTTTTTTTTTTTTTTTTTTTTTTTTTTGCGAAGACTTCCGTTTGTATCGCCACTTCCCATGAGAGCTTTCCTCATTAAAAAAAAAAGATCAAAGCTGACTTCTTGAAATGCGAAACCATTGCATGTTTCCTTGTCCTATAAGTGTGTATTCGTTTTTTTTTTTGTTTGTTTGTTTGTTTTTTTCTTTTTCTCTGCAGCTGAAAAAGTTGTTGATAAAGATGTGTAAGGAAAATAATGTGTTTGTATGGAATGTGAGTAAAGCAGGGAATATTTCGGTTTGTTCATGTTGGAAGGAAATCAACCCGGTAAGAAGAAGAAGAAGAAGGAAACAAAAGAAGTCTTGGCTAGCTGTTCGTTATACCGGAGTTCGGGGAGGGGGGGGGGGGGCTACTTTTCCCAAACTTCATTGCTTTTAACATCCCCCCAGCCCCCCCCCTGCTACCCTACCTGTGTTTTTCTGTGTGTCAATTGATCAGGAAATACTCTGAACGTTGAAAAGTATGCCAGTTATGAAAACACGTTGACGTTGTCGAGTAGGCCCTATTTCTGCCTTAAAGTTTGACAGAAAGAAACAGTCTTTCTGACGAGGGGAATCAAATGGGGCTTTGAGTAAGGGACTTGAATTCAAGAATCGCCCAATTACATTTTAAACGCATTCTATGAGAAAAGCGCGCCTTTGACTATTCTTGTAAAGAGACGAGAATAAAGCAGAAATGATTAAAAAAAATAATAAAAAAGAAAGACTTGACTGCCAGAGAAAACTGTTATCAGCTAGTTGGAGTCCTTCTACCAGGCATATATCTGTCTTCATATATTAACGTACACAAAGAAACCCATTCCCAA
>JADBJO010022522.1:0-15000 GCA_016801955.1 Conus betulinus | reverse complement strand
TTGTAAAAGAAAGGGATGCTTTTTTTTTATTTTCGCCAAAAGAAAGAAGACCATATTTACTGTTTTCAAGAAACTTACGTGACTCTTCTGAATGAAAACTTTATTAGAACCAGTTGGGGCTGCAGTGTTTTGGCTCAGTGGGTCGGAAACCAATAGAAACGGTGTTATTCTTTATTCAATAATATTTTTGAATACAAACTTTTTTTTATGTTATCAGAGTCCAAGAGGGATGCTATATCATCATGAATCGTGAAATCCTCAAGACAAAGTTAACTTTGGTCAACCTCTATGGGCCCAGCAGTTGTAATAACCCTGGTTTTTAAAAACGAATTTCAGAACTTATTAAAAACTTGGGGAACGAGCACGTCATTGCTGCAGGGGATTGAAAATGTTTTTTGAATATGGAACTTGATGTTCGTAATTACGCTAGTACAGATAGGCTTCCAAGATCGCTGAAAAAGATGAATGATATTATGACTCAACACCATCTTTTAGATATTTTTTAGAGAAATGTATCCTGATAAACGGAAATATATATGGCGCAAATTTAACTCTGTTAAACAGAATGAAAGACTGATCAGACTCTATTTCAACATGATAATTGCGCTTAAAACTGTGCTTAAGCAAAAGTCAAGTCTTGCATATCCATGTTTCTGATAAGCGATCAGTTTTAAGGGTATCCAGAGATCTGATCATTCTTTTGTGACGTAAGCATTGTAAAAGGTAGAATTTAAGCGAGATAGTGCCTTTTGGAAATTAAATAATAGCTTACTAAAAGATAAAAAGTATATTCAAGAAATCAAGACAGTCATAATTGATAGCCTCTGCATGTATTGCTAACTGGCTAAAAAGCGTTTTACACAAAATTATACATGAAAGCCAAAAAAGGCTTCCTAAAAGGCCGCTACATAGGAGAAAACATCCGTCTAATCTATGACAGATTAATGTATGCATAAAAAGAAAACATTCCTGGTCTATTATTTGCTATTGATTTTGAGAAAGCGTTCAATAATGTATCTTGGACGTTTTTACAGAAATGTTTTCAATTTTTCAAATTTGGCCCCGATTTGATAAGATGGATGAGCACTTTTTATACAAATATTTCCACATGTATGTTTGTCAATGGTCAAGATTCCTCTTGGTTCTTCATAAAAAGAGAGGCATAAGACAAGGTGACACATACTCACTTTCCCTTATTTCATTTTGCTGAAATTCTGTCAATCATGATGCTTACTAACACTAATATCAAAGGGTTACCACCAATGGTAGAGAGGCTCTGATTTCTCAGTTTGCTGACGATACTACTCTAGTTCTGGATGGAAATGAAAGATCATTCATCAAAGCTGTGTTGGTCTTAACTAGCTTTTCAAGAATATGTGGGCTGAAGATAAATTTTCATAAAAGTCAAGTAGAATGGCTTGGACGAAGAAGCAACTGTGGGATTCAGTACATGAGAGACAAAACCTTCATTTGGGACCCTGGATCATTTAAAATTCTAGGAATCAAGTTCTCAACAAATACGAATTCTATTGTTAGACTTAATAACGAAGACAAATTCAATGCCATGAAAAGGATAATTAAATATTGGGGAAAAAAATCGTCAAGTAACTCAACATCCAAAAAACAGTAATCAAATCACTAGCATTTTCAAAAATTGTGCATTTCTTGATTAATCTACCAGACCCCCCCCCCCCTCCCCTTGACAACTTCCAAATCTCCTTAGAAAAAGAGCTTTATACCTTTCTTTGGAATGAAAAACAAAGTATTTTTAATGTCCATAGTGTGTAACGAATATGGTAAAGGTGGTTTTAAAACGTTTAATATTAGATCGTTTTTGTCAGCGATGAAAATTAGTTGGTTGAAAAGACTGATGCAAGAATCCACTAGGAAAGACTTTACTATTAATACAATACCAGAGTTAAAACTGTTACAAAACTTTGGCATTGAATATGCAAACACTACACAACAGAGAGTTGATAATCCTTTCTGGAAGGATATATTAAAGCATTGTGAGAAAATATCTGAACCGTCTTGTCCACATTCAGTGGATGAATTCATGTTTGAATGTATTCACTACAATCCTAATATTCTAAGAGGAAGAAACCTGTGTTTCTACAAGAATGGTATGACCATGGCATTTTTTTTTCATAAAAGAACTAATTAATGATCATGATAATTTGGTGAACTGTAATGAGTTCTCTAAACAAGTATCCAGATACAAGAACTAATTTCCTCAAAGACGCAGGCATCCTGAATGCAATTAGATCTTACGGTAGAAAGCTGAACATAACATTAACAAGCAGATATAAATGCGTAGACAACAGGGTATGGCTCTATATAAAACAATTAACAAATCTGCACAAAATATATTAAATGATCATAATGTAGACCCAACGTGTGTACCAAAATGATAATTTAAACTGGGAACACATTTTCTCTCACTGTTACAAAACATCTCTTGATTCAAAGTTAAGATTGTTTCAAATGTACTTATGTACAGGCTCCTTCCAACACAAAGATATTTATTTCTGCAAAATATTATAAACTCTTCAATGTGCAACTTTTGTGAATAAGACAAGCAGTCGATAATTCACATGTTTTATTATTCTGAAGTTGTCCTTTATGAATGTAAAGTTGTCCAACAGTTCTGGACCCAATTCCAGTCATTGCTTAGAGACAAATCCCAACACACTGAAAACTTTCTGCTGGATAAAGAACAGATCATGTTTGGCACAAAAGCAAATGTAAAGAGTGATCAAGTAATAGATCTGATAATATCACTAGCAAAATTGAATACACAAATGTAAACCACAAAATGTAAAAACCAGACATCAGAGCCTTTCTGCCTCTTTTGAAAAACAGACAAATGACTGAGCAATGTGCATCGTCTATCAATGGAAACAGACATGACTGATGGAAAATGGTTTGTGTATTTGCCTTTGTTTAGTTAAGATTTTCTTAATTCAGCAAATATGATCAGCAGTCTCATTACAAGTAAACGTGTAATACTGGTTGTGTAAAGACAGATGTGGTACTATACTTAAGATAGGTAGTGAAGGATTGAACTAGAAAAAGAGAGAAAGCTCTAGAGAGAGAACAAAGAGAGAGCAAGAGTGTGTATGGCACATAATGATCTGAACTAGATAGTAAAACTAAAAGAGAATGGCAGAAAATGTCCATTTTTGACCATCAATGTGTTATTATATATATGTTATCTTGATAAATGCTATGTCTATACATGTAAGCTTGTTCATTCTTAGGATATGCCTCTATATGGTACCCATATAGAGATTTGTATTGTATCAATGCGTGGTCTCCGTTGGTGGTGCCCTTTGCTGTCCTTGGGAACTTTCGATTAACTATTTCGGCCCAAGGTCAGTGGGATAGTGGTGACTGTCATCAGGAGATTACCACCCTGTCTCCATCACTTATTTTAGTGTATGAAGATTGTTGCAATCCCTTTCCTCTAGCTGCCCCTTTTGCCCCTATAGTTGTGAATCTGTGACATATAGAACTCTCTCTCTCTCTCTCTCTCTCTCTCTCTCTCTCTCTCTCTCTCTCTCTCCTCTCTCTCTCTCTCTCTCTCTCTCTCTCTCTCTCTCTCTCTGGTGTGTGTGTGTGTGTGTGTGTGTGTGTGTGTGTGTGTGTGTGTTGTGGTGTGTGTGGATGCCAGGGCTTGCTTTTTTATTTTTTTTCTTCTTTCAATTCATTTATATATGTAAAGTTATGGATATACTATGTATTATTTCATCCCTGTCCCCTTCTGCCTTGATTTGTCTTCCTCTGATGTATATAAAAAAAACTCACTGAATCCTATCACTTACTAATACATGTTCAACTACATTATTGAATTTAAAATCATTGGGAATGGATCATGACTGATAATGTGACAAATGCTTATGTCGAAGAAGGAAATAAAATGTTTGAAAACAAAAAGGTCGTGGATGATCTTCATCAGGCTGACTGGCTCCTGTCGACTGACAGATATCGATGGTGGCAAATGTAGAGAACAGTGTCAACTGATGATTAGTAATGACCTTGAACATTAAAGTCAGTGACCAATTGCTGTCAATGAGACACAACGTTTGGGACGAATCGTTCATAGTAAGCGAGCTTTTTTTTCATTAATATGTCAAGCTAACAACTGTCATCAAAAAGTAGTTTCCATTATAAAATGCTTATTGACTTTTAAAAAAATAATTTCTCTGAACCATGGAACTGGTTGCCTGCCCCCGTTCTTTTTATGCCATATGCCTTAAACTTAAGTGTCTGTCTCATTTACTTATTATGTACAGTATAGATTCAGGAAATAATCAATGTAAAGATACACCGAAAAGGTATAACAAGGGAAACGAATGATAAAATCAAAACAAGGTCACAAATACGAAAGTGAATAGTTCTTTTGTTTGTTTGTTTGTTTTTTTTACGATAGCAGAGGAAGCAGAATGAAAATGTCACACTGTCACGTTCTAAATAAAAGCGACAATTAACGCACATTACCTGAAACGAGAACTTACAATTTCTAAATGATAACGCGCGCGGAAGCGTTAGTTTATCGTTGCAAATCTTTAGGGAAAGTTTCAGTGTATTGCTGCATTTATATGGTATCGATAAACAAGAACTGTATTTTTACTACATCATTATTCGTTAACGTTGATATGCACGTAGACCTACATATTGTGATACAAGCATTTAATCACTCTGCTTAACCGCTTTTAGGCATCATTCACTACTGTGTTTCTTGAGGGATCATAAATCCGTCGACGCACCCTGGGATGCGCCCCAGAAGAGAACACAAATAAAAACTTGCCCTTAACAGTTCTCTTATTTCAAGCACTCGACAAGTAATTCTAAGAGAGGACAACTACACGCCAGTATAGGGGGACAGTCCAACAAACCTGAGAAAAGAAAAACATCTTCAATTTTACACACTCTTCCTTCGTGACCTCATTACCATTAAACCCAAGAGGGCGGGTAACAAAGTTTCTTTTATAAGGTCTGATAAAGAAGGTCACGAAAACAAAAGTACTGAGTCATGAAGGACAGTGATATAGAGAAAGTACACAAACACAGATACACGCCTTTCAAACACGTCCCGATTCCTGGTTCATTTTGTGAGGATCCGGCATGTGAAAAAGCCGTATGCTCTTCAATCTTGCATAGCTATCTTAAGTTATTTATAAACCTTGCGGCTCCCCCCATATATGTCCATTTAGCTTATAGTAATACATGTACTGTTTAGCTGATACCATAACAACTGGAATAAATGTGTACATTTTCATGGTATCAATTTCTGCACAACGCTTCCGATAACCGCAAGTTAAATGCACTCAGACATTTCTTATCCACAGCTTCCTTAATATAAAAAACCCTGAACAACAGTACATTCTAAGACCACATGGACGACGCTATCCTTTGTTATCCCTCAAAAATACATGTCTCCCAAAAATGTCATTTTCCCTCATAAACATGTGCATTACATTCAATCAAATTTAGCTCCCTTTGCACAAGAAATCTTGATTCGAGTTTTCTTTCTTTCTTTCTTTCTTTCTTTCTTCCAAAAGCAGATTCACGATTTATGTTAACATTAGAGGGGGGGGGAGGGGGGGGTATGCCTCTTCTTACAACATGTACATAGAATGATACTTTTAAGAATTATGGTATAATTTAAAATCTGTTAATGTAATGTGATCTTTTTCAAACAAGAGGATAGTTTCCCCTTTTATATGCTGGAATGTCACGTATCTACAACCGGAGTAACGAACAAGATTTACATTTACATATTTCTTTATTCAATATTCTTGCCGGACAAACTGTCAATTTTGAAAGAAGGAAATGCCTTTTTTACCACACCCTCTCACTGATTATTGTATTTCACTTAATATGCCTCTTTCTTTGGCCATACTCTACAATTATTAAACAACGACATGCAAGGAAATCCCCGAAGTTTATTATGTTATAGTTCACTTCTCTGTCTGCATCAAATACTCTTGCAATAATATACTTGTTTCGAAAATCTTTAACATTTAACAGTGAATGATTGTGCGCTACAACTCTTTTTCTATTTTCTATATTCGCACCGAGGGTCAGTGACAAAGCTATATCAAACGTTAATTTATCAGGTGGTCTGGTTCCACACACACACACACACCTATATATATATATATATATATATATATATATATATATATAATAGCACTAATCTTACAAAGTTTGGAAAAGAAACTATGTGTTTGGAGGCCCGGGTCCCGAAGCCATCAGGATTTTTAATTTGATGAGGAATATCAGAATCACCTCTCATCTTGAAGGTTTTGATTTGTCTTTTTGCTCGTATCTTACATAGGAAACAGTTTCCACATCATTAGTGTGCCAAACCTAAAAAAAAAGGGTGAATTTTGTGGATCCCACTTAAATGGCCTATGATTACTGGGGAGTGTATAACCAACTAGACTGTCTTGGTTTCAGAATAAGGTGACAACAGGCGGCAATTTGAAGCTTAAATGCAAAAAGCAAAATTATTTGGCCACCCAACAAATCGAACAAATAAAGTAATAGAACAGAAACAATGCGTTTCGACCTTTTGGCGTCTTCGGCCAGAGCAAACAACATTCAAAACTATAAAAGCATCAGGCAAATATAGAGTCGCTTATCTTTTCGATCTCTGGAGAGCGCCACCCACATCCGTTCAGGAAACGCCCTCGTGAATTTACCAATACTGATGACGTCCACGCGAACTCACAATGGACATGGACGTGTAAAGAAACTGAAACTGGGATAACTGTGAGAGCAGGGCAAGAAGTAGGTGAAAAATAGGGGCACTTCTGTGTTATGTAGTAAGGATAAGACGATGCTGTGGAGTTTATTCTGGCCAGAGACTAATTACATGTTCTTCGCTTCCTTTTCATGATATATCCTAGCACCTACCAAGCCACAGAGATACAGATTCCTACATTATTGGTCAAGAACTCTGAGCAGCTGTTACAGACGCATCTCTTAGGTAGATGAAACTCGATGGCTTGGTTCCAGTCCTCCTATTCTGAACCCCTAGCACACTCCGGTCCACGTAGGAGCCAGCCGGGAACACAGAATATTATAACTAAATCCCTATGATGGGAACAAACATACATCCTACATTCATGTCGTATTTCCACCTTATTATTATTATTTTGGTGTGTTTGTTTGTTTGTTTGCTTTTCAAAAACAGGTTTTATTGTAATAATGTTTATTGATTTATGTTTGCTGTTAGGAATGCCGGGTGAAATCTGTATTACGTTTCATTTGTTTGTTGAACGCATGTTTTTAATTGATGACCGTATTTTTTGGTGGTTGTGCCACTACAGGTTTAGGGCAGTTGCTTGTTTGTTTGTTTGGTCGGGTTTGGTTTAAATTGGTTTGGTTTGGTTTGGTTTGGTTTGGTTTCGGTTTTTGTTTGTTTGTTTGTTTTGTTTTGTGGGGTGATTTATGATGGGTATACCGTATTTATTATTTGAGTCTCCTATGAATTCGGAAAATCTAGCAGTAATCTCAACCTCCAACAATATGTCCAAGTAAAATATGTGCTCAGCTAGAGTTTGCCTATTACTGGAGCTCCAGTTTTCATTTTTAGTCAGTATAAGCGATTTTGTTTATAAGCTCCCTTGTACATTTGAGCCACCAGGGTACACGTGGCGAAGTGAATGTTGCAAAGTCAAATGCAGAACCCAAATCTCGAACAACAATTTTGATAGTTTTCTTCACTTTGTATTCCCAGTCTGACGTAACTTTTGATGACCAAAGTGTATGCTTTATCCTCTGCGCGTGCGTGCGTGCGTGCGTGCGTGCGTGCGCGAGCGCGCGCGCGCGCGAGTGCTCGCGCGCGTGTGTGTGTGTGTGTGTGTGTGTGTTTGTGTGTCTGTGTGTGTGAGTGTGTCTGTGTGTCTGTCTGTCTGTCTGTCTGTCTGTGTCTGACTGTCTGTCTGTCTGTCTGTGAGTGTATTTCAGTATGTGGTGTTGGTGTGTGTGGGGGGGGGGGGGGGGGGGGGGGGGGGGGGGGGGGGGGGGGGGGGGGGGGGGGGGGGGGGGGGGGGGGGGGGGGGGGGGGGGGGGGGCTCTTGCGTGTATGTGTTATTTTATTATTCCCATGAAAGTGTATGTATATGTATTGTTGCGTTGTATGTTCGCATGTACGTGGGCATGCTTGTGTCTCTTTGTAGGTGCATTTGAAGGTGTCTGGCCATGCGCGTGAGCATACATACAGCCTAATGTGTGTAATCCGGCCCAAATGTAATGAAAAGACGTTACACTGGATCCAGAAAAGCACACAAAGACGTTACATTCATTCTCCTTTTCATTCCAGCTGTCAGGTATTGTTCACCTTGTCTTAGCATAGACCATTTCCAGACATTGAGCTTTCATTTCCATTCAAGACATGCCTGGTTGTGATTGTAGCTTAAGTGGAATATGCCCGAAACGTTTTGAAAGCAAGTGCGCACGCGCACGCACGCATGCACACACGCACACGCACACACACACACACACACCACACACACACACATACACACGCGCGCGAACGTACGTACGTACGTACATACGTACATACGTACGTACGTACGCACGCACACCTACACGTACATATAATCGTACACCTCTGTAAAGAAACAGATTGCACTCCTTTGGACCACGTTACATTTGCGCTACCAAGGAATGCATCGCTTGCTTTATTTGCAGTATCTCTTTTCAAGGACGCCTGAAATAAACAGTTTTTACGCAGGCTAGCACGTAGAACTTGAGCGTCATCGGACGGGAATCTGAAATTTGGAGAGGGTTTAGAAAGACGCTATTCAGCTGTCTAAAGATGTGTCTGGTCCGTTCACGGGCTTAAACACATTTTCCTCCTCCTACAGCGTCTTGTTAAACATGTTCCTCAAAGGACTAAAATGCTTATGGGTCGCTGCGAAGAAATCATTCATTTTATCCGTCAACTTCAAGAGACAAGTGTACTTACTAGTTTGGATTCTTATAAAAAAATAAAAAAAACACCTCTAACAGTGTCTTTTGGATATAACATAATAATAATTCCTTGCTTGTTTAGCATCGTACAACATCATCCAGCAAATGAAATGATTGATATCTTCGATGATGGAAAAATGTGGACAGAATCTATGTTGTGCTCTTTCAGACACAGTTCTTTGACGGTACACTTACTTGTTGGACTAGTAGCCAATATGGAATCCAACAAATACCTAGTACCACAGAAAAGAGTGACTCAGGCTGCTGCTGCGTAAGAACATTCTCGTTTTGATTATGTACCCTGTGAAAGGGCAGCAGGTTTGCATTGAATTGCTACTTTGTCATGTGTGGTTGCTAATACTGTGCGCCATGTTTTCTAGAAGTTCTTTGTTTCCATGTATGTGATAATGTCTTTCATCCATACCCGATTCTCATTGTAAAATGGCAAAATGTGCGCATGCATGGGGAACACACGAAAAATGGAAATGATGATTAGGCTACACGTGTGCACTAAATGATAAGGTATGGAATAATGCCGCTTAATTTGATAAGATATATTGAGTTGGGGGCGCGTTAAAAAAAAGTGTCAATGTAATATACACGCACATGGAAACGTACAAGGCATCTAATGAAATTTAAGGGAGTTTAAAAAGTGCCTATGTGTATTGCAGGCGGCCTGGTCATCCTTGGAGGTGTCTTTCTACAATTATCACAGGTTTGGTTACATGCTATGGATGACTGACTTCAAGGATCAAATTTTATTCACGGAAATAGAAGTGACCTAACTGCTAGATACAAAGATATGCGATCGCAGTAACATTCTGTCTTTTAATATTTGTGCGTTGTCGTCAGCAAGTTATTCTGGAACTTCATTCGTTAGTTTTCTTTTTAAAAGATAAAATGGACAGAAACGACAGGCACCCAAAATAGATTTCTGGCTCGTTCACTTTTCAGACAGGACGAGCCAATGGATCAGAAACAAAAAGCAACTTCGTACATATAAGAGGCAGAAAAAAAGTAATAACTTCAATTGTCAGTCTCAGATTCAGAATCGGGCGAGTCAGTTTTACGCGCCTCTCCCAATATTACTTTAGAAACAAAAACAATGTTCTTCGCTGCTGGTAGTTTAAATTGTTTACCTAACAATAGAAATCTTTTGTCTCTGACCCCCAATTCTTTGGTTAATCACCGGGCAAAAATGGAAGTTGATTCTGTGACTGATGCTTTGCCGCATGGTTGTCCACCTCAGCCAATTTGACTTAGAAATCTCTCTCTCTCTCTCTCTCTCTCTCTCTCTCTCTCTCTCTCTCTTATATATATATATATTTTTTTTTTAAATGGAGCGACTGATGGCGGAGAAACGAAGCAACATTTAGAAAGAGTGGGGGTTAGTTGCCGCCAGGGACATTGACAAACAAAGTACAGGACACGATGCATTTCGACCTCTTGGGTCTTCTTCAAGTAAAAAAATAGATCACATTTACATTTAGGACAGTACAAACAAAGAACGAAGAGAGACTTATCTGATGTCCATGTGGTATGCTGTGAAGAATGGCCGACAGAAGGAAATGACAGAGGGGATTATGGGAGAGGAAAAGGGGGGGGGGGGGGGGGGGTTGTTGCGTGAACCCCATCGCCTCACTCATCCCCTCCCTTCACGCAACAACAACCCCCCCCCCCCCCCCCTTTTTCTCCTCCCATAATCCCTTCTGTCAGCCATTCTTCACAACATACCACATGGACATCAGATAAGTCTCTCTTCGTTCGTACTGTCCTAAATGTTAAATGTGATCTATTTTTTTACTTGAAGAAGACCCAAGAGGTCGAAATGCATCGTGTCTTGTCCTGTACTTTGTTTGTCAATGTATATATATATATATATATATATATATATATATATATATATATATATATATCTGAACAATTAAGTAGTGGGGGAAAACAAGTGCAGGTTAACAATTCTTCCATCATTATAGTAATGACTTGGCAAAGACTTGAAATTGAGAGAAAAAAAAAACTTAATGATAAAGTGAATGGGAAAATGTATATCATAAATATGAAAACCCTTCACTAGCTGCATGAGGAAACTATCGCAATCCCCTCTCCAAGACAGATCTATATGTATCGCCTGCTCCGAAGCCTTTCGTCCACTTAATCGGACTCATCAGGGAGACACGACTGATTATGTCTGTGCTCTTGGCGTCAAATAGAGACACACCACAGTCCATCATTCTGTGGTGTTTCCGACCGCCAAGGGTTTCGAAAAAGAATCTAACAGCACCCCCAAAGCAGCCAGCGAAAGGTAGTAGAATTATACAAAACGAAAGTGTGGAGAGGAAAAAGGTTGTGGAAAACTAAAAATATTACGCAAACAGTATAAATGTAAGGGGCAATCTTTGAGCCTATGCTTGAGGATCCATTTAAGGATGCAAGGGAGATCAAAAGATATGGAACAGTCTGAGTGGTCAGCTCTGCTGTTCAATAACCCAAGCATTATCAGCGGCTAAGAATTGTGCAGAACAACCTTTCCTTGGATCTCCTAAGAAATGCAATCACCCACTGATTGACCAAACAATATAATGCTGAACAATTAAGTAGTGGGGGAAAAAAAAGTGCAGGTTAACAATTCTTCCATCATTATAGTAATGACTTGGCAAAGATTTGAAATTGAGAGGGAAAAAATAATGATAAAGTGAATGGGAAAATGTATATCATAAATATGAAAACCCTCAGGGAGACACGGATGATTGTGTCTGTGCTCTTGGCGTCAGATAGAGACACACCACAGTCCATTATATATATACATATATATATATATATATATATAATATATATATATGTGTGTGTGTGTGTGTGTGTGTGTGTGTGTGTGTGTGTGTGTGAAGACAGCCAGTTTATGTGACCTATTTTCACTCGCTTATGAAGAATAGCACACACAGAAAAATTACAAATTCTAAGCAATTGAACAATGATGTAATATACTACCATTCCAAGATGGATACTGCGCAGTCGGGCTAATTGCAGAAGACTGCCTCATGGCCAGACAAGAGAAAGCTGCTGAGATTCAGCTGGTAAGGACAACTGTGCGAATTTAATTGTCTGCCAAATGAGACAGCTCTGGCACCAATTCAGTTCACAAAATTACGAAAATCTGTCTTGGATTGGTTTAGGTAGAAAGACTATGTTTCTTTCCTCTTTCTAGGTGACTCTCTGTTGACTGGGGGAAAGAAAGCTGATTGTGTAATGTCATGAGGCAGTAAAACAATTTTGATCACTGGAGTTTGTAGCACATTCAGGAGAATCTACTCTCCATCTCTTTCAGACTACTGAGTATCTTGAGGTCATTGCCTAAAAAAAGAAGCATATCGATTCCTTTGACAAAATGAAGGGAGAAGTTAAAAGCAGCTGTGTCCAGTTGATGAGGAAAAAACTCAGATTACAATTACAGATGAGGTAAAAATGGAACACTTCATTATCGCTATTTAGAAGATGATAAGAAAACAGAACCTATGAGTAACAGTGGATTCTTTTAGGGATGCTCACATCGAACGACAAGGACCTTAGGCACAGTTCCTGATATCTTCACTGGCAGCGACGGGAATGATCGAGTTCCATCGTTGAACAGAACATTTTGCTTGGCAGGAGGTGCCTTTCATTCCCTGATGAAAGCTTTAAATCACGCGGTGTGGTTTCAAAACTAGGCAGATGTGGTACAGCGTGAATGGACCTGTCCGCACGTGGTCACACACTGAAACTGAAACTTCCCCGATGAGCACTCCTCAGTGAGTCCGATCTTCGGTAGTTGTGACAGTTCCCAACCCCCCCCCCCCCCCCCCCCCGCCCCCCCCCCCCCCCCCCCAACTGTATCTAATGTAGAACACCATCTACCATTGCTTGGTATTTCCAGTACATGGGGGAAACATCACAATTCAGCGAACTCACAAACAGCCCATTGCAGGATTGAAAAGGATATGAAAGAAAGCAATGTGAAGATATGCGTTATCAAAAGTAAGTCATGAAAACCAAGCCAAAGGAACATACTCAAACCTATGCTTGCAATAAAAGGTGACATTCAGTTGGGATAAAAGCAACTGTGAAAGTTTGTTGCCTGCAGGCAGATATCAGAACATAAGAATAAATGTTGAAGTATTGAGACACTAGATGAACGAGACAAACATTTGAAGTAACGAACTTTGACCTATCCATCAGGCAGTACAGCAAACAAACACGCGGAAAGAAACGTATAGTCGGGAACAACGACAGCAGGTGAAACAAAGTCTGCAATCATTATGAAAAAAGTTGACCGTGATGGGTTTCAAGCTAATCAAAGCTCAAAGCTGGTCAAAAGGGAAATTCAGGATTGAAAAGATAATATAAAATAGATGTTAAATCCTTCATTGACAGCAACGGGAATCGCAGAGTTTTGTATGTTATTTAGACCTAGTTGCATACGCCTGATCAGAGCTGAGACTTTCGTCTCCACCCACTGCATCGTGCGTATAGCACTATCTATAATTTGTAGCGTTTCTGATACTGACTGGGAAACATCACAATCCACCTGACTCCCAAAGGGCCTGGTGAAGGCTAGAAAAAGGAAATGGAAGATAGCAATATGTAAATATATTACTACACACAACCCATAATAAACAGAATAAAGAAACGTATTTAAGCCTGTGCTTAAAGATCCAAACCGAATTAAAAGGAAATGACATGAATAAAAGAGACAATACAATAAGAGGTGAATACCAGTTTAAATAAACAGGAAGGTTCAAGCTATATTGACGGCAGACATTGGTCAATGTTTATAAACAGAGTAGAAGCTCCGAGCTGCCTGCAAGAAATGTTGGTCTTCTTCAGCTAGGAGAAATGTGATAAAAAAAAAAAAACGACGTGGAAGCGTGAATATAAAATATGTCACTGACTGCAGTAGGAACCATTGCGTTCCTTGCCTTAAAGAGAACTATTTACATATGCCTGACCAGCGTGAGGCCGCCAACAATCGTGCATCATCAGTGTCAATTATGAAGGCTGCAGGTCCTGACAATCAAAACGCCTTCACTAATTTTCACACAAAGGCTGCTACCCCAAACTTGAAGAAGTTGTCATGGACATTTGATGTTGTAGAACAATGGCGCCTGCAGAATGTGCAGTGCATAGCGTCACTGGAACTCTGCCAGCTCTGAAATTAATTGCTAGGCCTGCAGTCTCAAGGGAGGACGTATGTTGTTTGTCTACTTTTGCCCTCTGAAGTCTGTCGGGATTTTTTCTGAGTGGTAAACAGATGAAAAATAAATTTACAACATAAATCAGGCTTATGACGGGACGGTGCAGTTTAATTATGATGAGGATTATTTGGAGTGAATGGAAGGGATGAGAAATGACAGGAGTAAGTCTACAAGTCACCTTGTCTGTATGTCACGTTGTCTGTATGTATCACCGTATGTATGTGTCACCGTGACTGTGTCACTGAGTCTGTATACCGTGTCTGCATGTAAATTTGTCTGTATGTCGCCTTCTCTATATTCCACTATTTTAACTGATTACAGTGTCGATATGTATTACCTAGCCCTTACCCAAACTCTAACAATATCCAAATCCTAACCTTGACCTAACTCTAACCAAGCACTGATTTTTACGCTTACATACAGATATGGTTACATGGACGGTGACATGTATGCATGGTGATAGACATTACCCTTACCTAACAGAAAAACAGGTTATATAGAAACACAGTGACACACAGACACGGATACACATAGATGCATTGACATACATACACGGTATATATAGAGCTCACTCCAACTTGCACGTCCTTCTTAGTAATTGAGATGGTACTAATGAACATACCCTCGTTATTGTATTTTGCACGCGTTCCTTTGCTGCATTTCCGGCGAATTTTCTCTCCGATAGACTCGATACAATTAGGATTGGAGCAGACATTTTCTTGGTTGGTTACATCAGTGCATATTCCCTTCATCTCCTGTCTTTAGATGACGCTTTTATCGAGGCCCC
>JADBJO010022521.1:0-20000 GCA_016801955.1 Conus betulinus | reverse complement strand
CTTCTCACGCACAAATGTATGCAGGCATACACGCAGGAATGTTTACTCATGCACACGTTCACGAGCACACACACACACACACACACACACACACACGCACACGCACACACACGCAGGCACACACACGCACACACACGCACGCACACACACACACACACACACACACACACACACACACACACGTGCGCGCGCGCACACACACACACACACACACACACACACACACACACACACACACACACATGCACGCACGCACACACACACACACACACACACACACACGCACGCACGCACGCACGCACACATACACAATATATTTCACATATGCGCGCGCCCAGTTTTAAGAAGAATGCTATCCCAGAAAAAAGCTGGTGTGCAATACCGTAATATGTTTGTTGAGTTTTTCAACAAAAAAACAAAAACAAAAACAAAAACAAAACCAACCAAAGGTGCCACCTAAGAAGCAAAACTGAAAAGGCAGAGGAGTCAAATTACCACTTTCCGCGGTCACTGAGGAGAAACAATCAGGTTTTGAAATACTGGTATCTAGCCAGGAGTTTTATGTTAGTGAGCTCCTCCCCATTGGAGATTGTCTCCCCCTTTGAGACTATAAGCTTGCTGAAGGTTCAATTTGAGAAGCATTTATTACTCCCCATTCACCCACTCAAGCACATACTGTTAGTTAGGCAGAATTATCTACCACTGCAGATATGAAGGCTTATCACCCCTCAATTTCTACAATCTAAGACATAAGAGCAAGCTTTGTTTATAATTCAATATTTCTTGCAGTCATTGCAACACCAAGCTGCTCTGTAAGTTGCTGGAATGGTGCTCGGTACTTATCCTTCTTTTATATATATATATATATATATATATATATATATATATATATATATATATATATATATATATACATATATACATACATATACATATATATATATATATATATATATATATATATACTTCAAATTGAGCAATAAAGTGGCAATATCAATAATGTATGGATCATACTGGATACAAGGTTCCTTTTGATATTTTGTCAAAATTAAAACTGTTATCGCCGTCCATTCTTTTGAAAGTGAACAATCTAATGACAGACTATGAACTGAAATACATTTCCCAAAGAAACAAGATACGTTACGACCACGCATGGTGTTGCATGTGTGCATTCTTAACTTGTGTTGACTCCGAGTTTGCCTGGCAGTCACGAAACTGGTGTTGCATGTGTGCATTCTTAACTTTGTGTTGACTCCGAGTTTGCCTGGCAGTCACGAAACTGGTGTTGCATGTGTGCATCTTAACTTGTGTTGACTCCGAGTTTGCCTGGCAGTCACGAAACTGGTGTTGCATGTGTGCATTCTTAACTTTGTGTTGACTCCGAGTTAGCCTGGCAGTCACGAAACTGGTGTTGCATGTGTGCATTCTTAACTTTGTGTTGACTCCGAGTTTGCTTGGCAGTCACGAACCTGTGTTGCATGTGTGCATTCTTAACTTTGTGTTGACTCCGAGTTTGCTTGGCAGTCACGAAACTGGTGTTGCATGTGTGCATCCTGAGTCTTGTGTTGTTGACTCCATGTTTGTTTGGCAGGCATTGCAAAACTGGGACTGCAGAGTCAGAATAAATCAACCCTGTGAAATAAAGAACTCAATTCATTGTGTAAAGTCTCAGGGTATAACTGACGTTTTCTGTTGGGTTCTATTACATTGTGTTCAGTGGAGTGAAATTGCTCTCTTTGCGCGCTCTCTCTCTCTCTCTCTCTCTCTCTCTCTCTCTCTCTCTCTCTCTCTCTCTCTAAGCACAGATGAAATTGTCATTCTCTGATTAAAATTGAACTTAAGTTAGGATGCATTGTTAGAACACATTACCTGCGCAATTGATTATGGTATACAAGAGGAACATAACTGTATTGACTTTATTCGTATACCTGCTCATACAGTGAGTAATGTGCCACAGCCTGCTAGGTGAGTCATGTCAGACTGAGATCCCAGCCATTGCAGAAGTTTGGCTTCGTTGGATCGCCTCCGTTTTTCCACGAGTGTGTTGAAGGTGTACATGAAGGGATTGATAGCGGAGTTCAAGGGCAGTACGAATATAGCCAGTGCCACGTTCACCTCACCAGGGATGGGAGTACCAGCCAGTGCCAGCATCCCACACAGTCCAATGGGAAACCAGCACAGGAAATCTGTCACTGCAACAGTGATCAGTCGCTGGGCTATGGTCATGTCCCGGGATATGTTTGTCGTGTTGGTCTTGAAGGCATTGTTCTGTATTGACTGATAAATAAGTGCTTGGCCAGCAGAGATAAATAAGAACAGAACAAAATTAAAGACAATCAGTAAAGTGAACGAGTATTGCTTTCCCCTAAAGTCTCGCGTTGTCACTGGTAACGGAACGCAGATGCCAGTTTGACTGTAAAACTCCCAGTGTGACAGCATGGGGAGTGAAGGCAGTGAGGCCAGAACCCATCCCATGGACCAAGACAACAGACAGGCCATGGCTGCTGACCTTCTTCTGAACCGGAAAGTGCTGAATGGAAAATGAAGGACCAGAAAACGATCCAGTGTGATCAGCCAGATGATCAGAGCGGACACGTCACTGGACAGCAGACACAGAGAACCAGCCACTGTACAGACTATACTGTCTCTCCACGCGTCATCAAACTGCAGATATCTGCCACGGAACTGTTCATCAGCTGTTCCAATGATGGCGATGTAGACACCCATCAGAAAGTCAGCCAGCGTAAGGTTAAGGACAAACACACTGAAACCGCTCACAGAGGTCATGCTCCCTGTTACTAAGCGTGCGCAGAAACAGAAAACATTACCACTCACCGAAAGACAGCTTATCATCCACAGAGAGCCCCGATAGAACCACGACTGCAACAGGTCTTCACACGAGAAAATGTCATCCTTGGGGGCATAGCAAGCGGCGTCGTCAAAATAACTTAGGAGATCTGGGGGCAGCATAGTTTATAGTTTTCTGTCTCAACAAGACTCAAACGTGAAAGGTCTTTGAACATGTTTGGTGGAAACATAACCAGTGGGCTGCCATACATGTGAAGTTCGGTTAATTGAGGTGTAAAGTGAAATCCACTGGGACTGATGGTATGAATAGCAGTAAAACTTAAGTTGAGTGTCTGTGTGTGAATAAACGGCACAAATGCACGCGAATCAAACACTGTTAGTGCTGTGAATGACAGATCTACCAGCAACAGATTCCTGTGCTGAACAACAGACGATAACCGAGTAGAAAGGGAGGTGATGGGGTTCTTGGAAAGTGACAATGTTTGTAAATTGTACAAGCCAAGGAAGGCAGTCATGTTCACTAGCTGCACATCGTTCTCACTGAGGTCGAGAAACTTTAGGTTTAACAAGGTCATGGCGGGGACAATAGTCAAGGAACATCGGGCGAGAACGAGATGAACGAGATAGGTGAGTTGGCTGACATCAGAAAGTGTTATTCCAGAGCTGGTTCCATCCAAAGAGCGAATGTCTGGGAACCGTATAGCGGAGACAGGCTGGTGACAAAAGAACGTGTGACCTTGACACAGACAGCCCTCGGGACAGCTGATGTCACACATCATTTCATCATCATGCATTGGACAGTGAGGCCAGCCATCACACAGGTGGTCAGTGTGTAGACAGGTTGTGGATGCTCTGCATCTGAAAAACCGCGGACACATCATGTCTTCACATTCCTCCTCATCCATGTGGTCCAAACAGTCGTACATTCCATTGCACCGTGTGTAAACTGGCAGGCAGTCATTGAAGTCACCTGGACAACGGTAAAAGCTGTCTGGACAGGACTCACTGAAATCCATTTGGATTGAGCTAAACTTCATGATGCCATCAAAACTAACCAGAGCGGGGGAAGGAAAAAAAAACGAAGTCTCTATACTCCACATTCTGTGTGTATTGCAGCTGTGCTCTCATCGGAGCGATCTGGACACTGGGGGGTCTGATCACAAACGTTAGTGTACGAAATGCACTGGCCATTAGTGCAAGTGAACATGTTGATGCAAGCAGGATGGGAACAGAATGATTCATCACTGCTGTCCTGACAATCAGATATGAAATTGCACACCAGAGTGTATGACATTGTGGTAATGTGATCATTGCATGTAAATGTCGGAACTAAGATTGTGTGTTCATTTCCTGTAGGTGACTGGATTTTATGAGACAAGTGAAGATTAAAATGGCAAGGTCTGTACTGTTGACTACATACGTTTAACTGAAGAGAGCCACACAGAAGAACTGTGTATGACACATGACCATATGAACACGTCATAGAGTCTTGTCGCCAAGGCATCACAAAGTGAGTGTTATTTAATGAAACTGGCTTTAGATGAAGTGATTGTTCACTAGTCCTATTTGTTGTGAAGGCACAGACTATACCACTCATCTTCATTGTTGAGCGAGATGCACAACCTGATCGTTTATGTGCCATGAAAGGAAATAGCTTAAATGATAGCATTGCGTAACTCCCATGTGCACGACTGAGGAACCCTCCGAAATACGAACTGAATGATAAAACAGAGATCTGCCCTGGTAAAATTCATGTACGTACATTGGAGGCAATGACATATCGTTTGAGTAGATTCCAACCCAAAAATTAGATAGCTTCACCCCATGAAGTCCTGTAACATTAAGAACTATACCAAGCCAGTCAAACACACAGACAGGCAGATTTTCCATACCCCCCAACGAATGACAATGTTCGACAACAACTTTGTTGATATCTACAGTATGACCACTCAATCCGGGGACTTCGCGCACAAACGAGTAGCACCGTCCACACATGGCTATCATGCCCTGGCAGTCAGCACTGCTGAAGGGACAGTGTTCTGCTTCATCCCGTCCATCCTCACACTCTGTCTTCAAGTTACATTCCATGTGGTGACGGAAATTGGAATAGTCATCCACTGAGCAGTTCCAGAACCCACTGGGCAATTTCTGAAGGGCTTGGCCTTCAGGAAAAAAAAGTGAACAAAAGTCGAAAGCAGCGAGTCATGACACAGGACTTTCTCTTCACCTTCAGACTCAGTTTTGTGGCATTGTGTAAAGGGGCCACAACCAGTTGATCAGAATCACTTTCTGTAAATATTTCAGCCCGCAGTTTTCCCAGATAGTTCACCGACAAAAGAGACTGCTGTGACAGACGATAGAGAGTGACATGGGGCAATCGACATCTCAGTGAGCTTGAAACTAAGCATGACAGTGTGTCTGATGGGAGCCAGCAGGTGTCCCCACACAAAACGGGAGCCATGCTGACTCAGGTTTCCTCTTGTCAGGCTTAAGTGTGTCCAGGGGTCGCCTGACACAGATGTTAAAGTTCTCCTTTTTTTTTTTGTCCCGCCGTGCCCTCTCTTTCAGTTCATTCACAAACTAAAGAGTTAAACACATCCAACAATTTATTAATATCGATTAATGAAACAAAAGAATAATAATTATGAAGGATTGCAAATAACAGACTATAGGTTAAGTTTGTAGAGTGTTTTCTGACGGATTCAGTCCTTTCCTTGTACTACAGAGTCACTTTCGATGTCTTTTAAAGTGTAGTGCTGGCTCTCTCACGGTTCAGCTGCCAGGCTCGCGTGTCACAGCAAATCACTTGCAAGGTGAAACACACAACGTGTGCTGCACAGTTCTTGCAAAGCTCCGGACGCTCCTCTGAGACGGCCGGAACAGGGTGACGTACAAGGGAGAGAGATCCGTCAGGAACAAGGAAATAGAAGATCAAAACACAAACCCCACATAAAAATTCTGTAGAATAAAAAGGGGCGTCACGGCGCCTACGTCAACGCCGTGACGTCTTTTGCTGTTCCTTCTCCGCTATGTGTCTCTCCCGGGAGCGCGACCCTCGTAGGCTGGCACCACCGCCGCCGCTAGTTCGATCCTCCTGCTTTCTACCAGCTGATGAGGTCTGCCTGGATGTTTCTGGCGTGGACTGGACCTCACCAGGGTGATATGGTCAGGAGGGGATGACACTGACGGTGATCCTACGGATGGTAGTGGTCGAAACACTCCAGGGAGCTTGCGCGCCTTGTTGCCTCTTGCATGGGCTTAATGGAACTGCAACGGTTCCAGCCTTTTGCCTAGCGTCGCGCTGATCTGTGTTCATAGTGACCAATGAGAGGACAGGAGAGTCCTATCCTGCCAATCATAATCCATCGGTCACTATGACATCTCTATGATGTAATATAGCTAAATTATGAAGACACCAATAATTTAGAATTGTGTTTCCAAATAAAATGTGGGTCAATGGGTTAGCCGATAGGAGGAGATGTGCTTGATGTCTGACAACACCCCCCACCTTAAGTCGAAAATCCCATTTTCGATAAGTTACAACAACGCACATTCACCACAAGGCTAACGTCTTCGATCCACAATACATCGTAACTGACTCATCAAAACACTCTTCTGTTTCCCCTAGTGGAACACGTCCACCTTTCAAGTTCAAGGTTTTCGCCAAGCTTTAAACTCAACTTGAATGACGTGTTATCCGAAAATCGTCACTGTGTGACATAATTTCCACCTGCCCTGCACAGGGCTGTACGTAGGTCTAGCTCGACCGCCAAGCTTCAAAAGTCGTCAGTCTGTGACGTCAAACTGCCTACCTTCATACTCGCTCGCAGGGATGGCCAGTTCAAAGGAAAGTCGTCACTAGTGACGTCAAACATGCTTGCACTCCCCAAGCCACTGAACGAAGGATTACTATCTCCTCTTTCTTCCCGTCCTCCGCACAATTTCATAACCCGAAATGTGCATCAAAATTTCAATTTAAAATCACATGTACAACTCAGGAAGATGATTCCTTCAACACTAAACACTTTAACTATTTCTGCAACTGCTCAAAGCCAAAACAACATGACAGAAGGTCCAATATTAAAATACAACTCGGAACAACTTCGACCCCTACTGTTCTCACTGCGTGTACTATGATTTAGCTCGAACAAAGTTCTGTCAGTCAGCCATCTCTTCCCAATTTCTTTTTTGTCTCTTTTCGTGCTCTAGAATGTACTCGTCACAAAAATTTGCAGACCTCGAAGTTTTGCTTCGCTGAAGCACGACCCGAAGATTAAATAACTGAGTCTGCACTATACCATGTGCGCAGTTATTCACGTTCCTATCCTGGAACAAAAACTAACACGCTGTTTCGTGGCTCACAGCAGCTACATTGCCGCCACTGACTACTAGTATAATAACACCAGCATGGCAAGCTCTACCACATCCTTGGTACCCCTGGCTTCCATACCCTACTCCGACAGTACCTCCTTGTGGTCCACTACTAGAGAACGCGTCATTGACCACTATCACCAGTGGTCGTAAGGCACAAGTCAATGAGGCCAAATTTTCCGAGTTATTCCTGAGACTTCATAGACTGGCAGAATCAACATTTAGATTCCATGGGACAACCTCAAACTTGTTGGCTACGTCAGCACACATTCTGTTACATGGAAACATTAGAACGCGCGACTCAGGTAGTCGGCGCCAATGTTTTCTTTCCCAGGAATGACCCTTACCCTGAAGTCGTGTCCTTGGAGCTGAATAGCCCAGCGCATCAGCCTTCCATTCTCTGTTTTATTCTTCTCCAAATACTGGAGGGGCTGATGGTCTGTCTGTAGATCAAACTGCCGGCCATACAAATACACCTCAAACTTCTTTATGGCCCAAACAATTGCCAGGCATTCCTTTTCTATCGTCGCATATTTTTGTTCGCTGAACTTAGCTTCTTGCTAGCATAAGCTACTGGCATGAGCTGCTCGTCATGTTCTTGTAGCAGGACTGCACCTAACCCTTTGTCACTTGCATCTGTCCTGAGAACAAATGGTTTTGTCACTGTCAGCAAGTCTTAGAATGGGTGAACTGATCAATTTGTCTCTTGAGCGTGTTGAAAGCTTTCTCACATTTGTCACTCCATCGGACTGGGTCGGACTGACCCTTTTTGGTGAGATTTGTCAGCGGGGTAGCTAACTCCGCAAAGTTTGGTACGAATTTTCGGTAGTATGACGCAAGACCCAAAAATGCTCTGACTTCTGTTTTAGTTTTGGGACGCTCAGCACTTTTTATTTTCTCTACCTTTTCATCTTCTGGTAGCATCACTCCCCCTCCCTACTTGATGACCAAGAAAGGACAATTCCTCAAACCCTAAGTGACATTTGCTAGGTTTGACCGTAAGGTTTGTCTCTCCTAGTCTGGTGAATACTGCTTCTAGCGCTTCTACATGCTGATCCCATGTTTCAGTGGCGATCAGAACATCATCCATGAAGTTTTCTACATCATTACGCTGAAGTGGCAATAATAATTTTCTCATCATCCTTGAGAAAACCGCACTGGCATTCTTCATTCCGAACGGCATGCGTTTCCATTGGTACTGGCCTGTGGGTGTGGAGAATGCCGTTTTTGCTCTATCCTCTAGTTTCATGGGTAATTGCCAGAAACCCTTTGACAAATCTATCTTGCTGAAATACTTCGCCTTACTCAACTTGGCAAAGAGCTGATCAGTGTTTGGCATCGGTTCAGCGTCAAAGATAGTTACTGCGTTCAATTTTCTGTAATCAATACAGAAACGCACTTTTCCATCCTTCTTCTGTACTAGGACTATGGGCGCATTGTAGGATGAAACTGTTGGTTCTATGACATCCATGGCTAACATGCTTTTCACTTCATCTTTAATCGTGTCTATCTTAGAATGTGGAAGAGGATATTGTTTCACTCTCACGGGTTTATCTTGACTTAGTCTCAGCTCACAAGTCTCCAGATCTGTTTTTCCAGGCAGATCTGTGAGTACCTTTTTATGTCTTGCTGTGAACTCCCTAAGTGCTTGCTTCTGCTTAGCAGTCAAAAACTGTCATTGATGACCGCATCTTTGTAAGTTTCTGTTTCAGTGAGTGGTAACATGGGAATTGCTTGAGTCCTGCTGAAACAATCCCTCGCATCATCCCCTGCAGTATAGTCTTCACTGACTACTACTGCCACATCTTTGTCTTTTCCTCTCTCGAGGTATTCTTTCAGCAAATTGATGTGGAATAGTTTTTCTTTTCCTTTCACATCTACTTTATAGTCTACTTGGTTTACCTTTTCTGTCACAAGGTATGGTCCCTGCCATGTTAGCTGTAGTTTATTGTGCCTTTCAGGCACTAGGATTAATACTTTGCTGCCTGCTTTGACTGTTCTCCTTTGGGTGTGCCTATCAAAATACTTCTTCTGTTGGTCAGATGCTAGCGAAAGATTTTCTCTTGCTAGTTTGCAGGTGTCATACACCCTGTTCTTCAAATCTGTAACATACTCCGCACTAGTACGTACTTCTTCTTCCATTTCATCATCTGTCCACATCTGTTTGAGGACCTGATTGGACCTCTCACTTCCCTACCAAACAAAAGTTCAAAGGGAGAGAATTTGGTTGAATTTTGCGGTACTTCACGGTACGCGAAAAGCAGCGCTGGAACATATCTGTCCCATTCCTGAGGTTGTTCCATGCATATTTTCTTTAGCATGTGCTTGAGCGTTCCGTTTAGTTTCTCTACAAGGCCATTTGACTGGGCATGATACGGGGTAGTGCGGTGACTTTAATGCTGAGTAATTTGTTTACTTCAGTCATTACGTCAGAAGTGAACTGAGTGCCGTTATCCGTCACTATCTCTCCCGGATGCCTAGGCGTGACCACATCACCCACAGGGCTTCTGCCACGGTGGTCGCGTCACAGTTTTTTAGACAACTTGCTTCTGGGTACCTGGTAGCATAATCTACCATAGTAAGTATGTACTTGTTTCCTTTGCTGGAAGCTGGTTTGATGGGTCCTACTAAGTCTACCGCTACCTTTTGAAATGGTGCACTCACTAACCTGCTCTTCTCAAGTGGGGCCTTTCTGACTCTGCCTTTGCTGGTAGTTCTCTGGCACACGTCACATGATGCACAGTATCTAGAGATGTCACCTAGCATACCTGGCCAGTAAAAGTCTCTCACTATTCTGTCTCTGGTCTTATTAGTTGCCAAGTGTCCTGCCATGGGAGTGTCATGGGCAATCCTGAGTACTTCTGTCTTACATGTCTTGGGTACTACTACCTGATTGTACTCTACCGACTCCTCTTTCTGTCTGCGTCGGAGTATGCCATTCTTAATGTAAAATTCCGTGATTTTTCCCTTAGCTTCATGTGGCTCCTTGTTTTCAGCTTTGTCAAACAGCTGACTCAAACTGTTGTCATTTCTCTGCTCTCGAGCCAATCTCTGAGGAGTCATAGACAATAAAGGTTCTGAGCATGCCTTCAGTTCTTTGCTTTTCTTAGCCTCTTTTGCCTGAGCGCGTGTTACGGCTGCTGCACTTTCTCTGCGTGCATAGACTGGTATCTTAGCCAGCACCTCTTTGCCGTCCGACTCTATCTTGCATTCATTGCCTAATAGGACGGGCTTCACTGGTTGATCCATAACCAGGACTTCGGCTTTCCCGTCAAAGTATGGTGTATGCATGTCAACTTTGGCTAACGGTAAACTTTTCTTCACATCTGATGTGGCCAGGGTTACTTCCCTTGTTTCACCTGTGAGGCAACTAACAGGGACAAGTCTACTGTCAACTACTGTTAGACTGGCTCCTGTGTCACGTAAGGCGGATACTAATTTGCCCTCCACTTCTACAGTGCAATTTGGATCGAATGGAATTTGTCGACATTCCTCGCAAAGTGGTGACTTTTCCAGGATCGCGACCGCTGAGACCGTTGGTAGAACGGCTGCTGCCTTTTCAGGTTCTTTACAGTATCGAGCCAAGTGCGGACCCTCACATTTATAACACCGAATACGGCGCGGTCCAAAATCTCGCTGGAAGTTTCTACGTCCTTCAGAGTTAGACTTTCCTTCTACGCTACCGTTTCTTTGTTCAGTGTTAGGCTTTCTCTCCACACTACCGGTTCTTTGTTCATCACTCGGTGAAACGCTGTGGTTCCTTACCCGATTATCGTGATGTCCCGTGAAACGGACATTCTGCACGTTTCGCGGCGGTCGGCTGTTTCTTTCTTCGGTACGGATATTTTCGAACGCTTCCGCAGCTTTTATTGCTTCGTCTTTGTTCGTGACCTGCTTTTCACGGACGTAATGTGCTTGGTCGGCGGACAACGCTTCGACAAATTTCTCCAAAATAAGCATTTCAGCCAAATCTTTTTCCTTTTGCCTGAGAGATCTATCCATCTAGTCAGGTAGGTATCCAACCTGTCCCACAACATTCTTACGTCTTCTTGAGCTTCCTTCCTAGCTGTTCTGAACCTCTTTCTGTACTCGCTAGAAGAGAGGTGACATCTTTTGAACAGAGTGTTTTTTATGTATTCAAAATCATTCATAGACTCCCTCGGAATCTTAACATAAATCTCTCTGGCTTTGCCTTTCAGTAGGGGTGCGAGTCGAATGGCCCACTCTTCTTTCGGCCATCCATTCAGATCTGCAATTCTCTCAAACTGTGTCAAATATACATCTACGTCATCATTGTCTTTCTAAAAATGGTAACTTGAATTTCGCGCCGCCGTTGTTGCTGCCATTGGAAGTAGCGCTAGTGTTTGACATCGACTGGCGTATTTTTTCTTCCGCTTCAATTCTTCTCATTTCTATGTCTGCTTCGATTTTGTGTCTTTGCAGACGTTCTGCAGATTCACGTTCTGCCATACGTTCAGCTGCTTCGCGCTCTTGCTTAGCCTCATCAAGCTTGCGCAGTTCTTCACACGCTCAGCTGCATCCATTTTCCGCTGAGCCTCGCGTTCTGCCGCTTCGCGCATATCTTTAACGTAGTCTGCCAGATCCTTACCTTTAAGCCCTAGCGACTCACCTTCAGTTTTGTATTTTGCAAAATAATCCATGGTTTCTATTTCTGTAGTCACCCTTGGTTTTTTAGATTTGTTTTTCTTGCCGGCAGGCATGTATAAACTCTAAAGGTTACTGCCAAGGATTAGCAGGTGACGACAAATTACAATTTACGTGAACTTCAAATTACGTCGCTCTCTCTTATGACTTACCCTCACTACTTGGTAATGGATCTTGAATAGCCACGACAACTTAATTCTTAGAGTTGGGAATGCTAATTCTCTTCTACAGTTTTGCTCCGGGCACTAAGTTTAACTGCTGTCTCAGCAGCGCAATGAAGGTGATAAACACCTCTCTACACTAACTACGATACAGTGCTTCTGTATCGACACTCTTCTTCTTCAAGTGGGGTTTTCCTTGATCTGGACTGGTCAAACTTTCCTAATTCTGTGCGTGAGCTGCACAGTGAACAAATATTCAGTTTACATTGAGAGGCGTGTGGTTCGACCCTCTTTAGTCGTGAATCCGATAGGAGTTGGTGATGCCGTGCACGATCTTTTACGGGCACCACCCAACCTCCCGCGAATGAACTGAATGAGAGGTGGTGAGACGGCCTAAATGTGGGATGGATAAGATGTTCAGATATCCAACATCCCGGACGAGCCCCCAATTGTCAGGCTTAAGTGTGTCCAGGGGTCGCCTGACACAGATGTTAAAGTTCTCCTTTTTTTTTTTGTCCCGCCGTGCCCTCTCTTTCAGTTCATTCACAAACTAAAGAGTTAAACACATCCAACAATTTATTAATATCGATTAATGAAACAAAAGAATAATAATTATGAAGGATTGCAAATAACAGACTATAGGTTAAGTTTGTAGAGTGTTTTCTGACGGATTCAGTCCTTTCCCTTGTACTACAGAGTCACTTTCGATGTCTTTTAAAGTGTAGTGCTGGCTCTCTCACGGTTCAGCTGCCAGGCTCGCGTGTCACAGCAGCAAATCACTTGCAAGGTGAAACACAACGTGTGCTGCACAGTTCTTGCAAAGCTCCGGACGCTCCTCTGAGACGGCCGGAACAGGGTGACGTACAAGGGAGAGAGATCCGTCAGGAACAAGGAAATAGAAGATCAAAACACAAACCCCACATGAAAATTCTGTAGAATAAAAAGGGGCGTCACGGCGCCTACGTCAACGCCGTGACGTCTTTTGCTGTTCCTTCTCCGCTATGTGTCTCCCGGGAGCGCGACCCTCGTAGGCTGGCACCACCGCCGGCTAGTTCGATCCTCCTGCTTTCTACCCAGCTGATGAGGTCTGCCTGGATGTTTCTGGCGTGGACTGGACCTCACCAGGGTGATATGGTCAGGAGGGGATGACACTGACGGTGATCCTACGGATGGTAGTGGTCGAAACACTCCAGGGAGCTTGCGCGCCTTGTTGCCTCTTGCATGGGCTTAATGGAACTGCAACGGTTCCAGCCTTTTGCCTAGCGTCGCGCTGATCTGTGTTCATAGTGACCAATGAGAGGACAGGAGAGTCCTATCCTGCCAATCATAATCCATCGGTCACTATGACATCTCTATGATGTAATATAGCTAAATTATGAAGACACCAATAATTTAGAATTGTGTTCCAAATAAAATGTGGGTCAATGGGTTAGCCGATGAGGAGATGTGCTTGATGTCTGACAACACCCCCCACCTTAAGTCGAAAATCCCATTTTCGATAAGTTACAACAACGCACATTCACCACAAGGCTAACGTCTCTTCGATCCACAATACATCGTAACTGACTCATCAAAACACTCTTCTGTTTCCCCTAGTGGAACACGTCCACCTTTCAAGTTCAAGGTTTTCGCCAAGCTTTAAACTCAACTTGAATGACGTGTTATCCGAAAATCGTCACTGTGTGACATAATTTCCACCTGCCCTGCACAGGGCTGTACGTAGGTCTAGCTCGACCGCCAAGCTTCAAAAGTCGTCAGTCTGTGACGTCAAACTGCCTACCTTCATACTCGCTCGCAGGGATGGCCAGTTCAAAGGAAAGTCGTCACTAGTGACGTCAAACATGCTTGCACTCCCCAAGCCACTGAACGAAGGAATTACTATCTCCTCTTTCTTCCGTCCTCCGCACAATTTCATAACCCGAAATGTGCATCAAAATTTCAATTTAAAATCACATGTACAACTCAGGAAGATGATTCCTTCAACACTAAACACTTTAACTATTTCTGCAACTGCTCAAAGCCAAAACAACATGACACAGAAGGTCCAATATTAAATACAACTCGGAACAACTTCGACCCCTACTGTTCTCACTGCGTGTACTATGATTTAGCTCGAACAAAGTTCTGTCAGTCAGCCATCTCTTCCCAATTCTTTTTTGTCTCTTTTCGTGCTCTAGAATGTACTCGTCACAAAAATTTGCAGACCTCGAAGTTTTGCTTCGCTGAAGCACGACCCGAAGATTAAAAACTGAGTCTGCACTATACCATGTGCGCAGTTATTCACGTTCCTATCCTGGAACAAAAACTAACTAACACGCTGTTTCGTGGCTCACAGCAGCTACATTGCCGCCACTGACTACTAGTATAATAACACCAGCATGGCAAGCTCTACCACATCCTTGGTACCCCTGGCTTCCATACCCTACTCCGACAGTACCTCCTTGTGGTCCACTACTAGAGAACGCGTCATTGACCACTATCACCAGTGGTCGTAAGGCACAAGTCAATGAGGCCAAATTTTCCGAGTTATTCCTGAGACTTCATAGACTGGCAGAATCAACATTTAGATTCCATGGGACAACCTCAAACTTGTTGGCTACGTCAGCACACATTCTGTTACATGGAAACATTAGAACGCGCGACTCAGGTAGTCGGCGCCAATGTTTTCTTTCCCAGGAATGACCCTTACCCTGAAGTCGTGTCCTTGGAGCTGAATAGCCCAGCGCATCAGCCTTCCATTCTCTGTTTTATTCTTCTCCAAATACTGGAGGGGCTGATGGTCTGTCTGTAGATCAAACTGCCGGCCATACAAATACACCTCAAACTTCTTTATGGCCCAAACAATTGCCAGGCATTCCTTTTCTATCGTCGCATATTTTTTGTTCGGCTGAACTTAGCTTCTTGCTAGCATAAGCTACTGGCATGAGCTGCTCGTCATGTTCTTGTAGCAGGACTGCACCTAACCCTTTGTCACTTGCATCTGTCCTGAGAACAAATGGTTTGTCACTGTCAGCAAGTCTTAGAATGGGTGAACTGATCAATTTGTCTTTGAGCGTGTTGAAAGCTTTCTCACATTTGTCACTCCATCGGACTGGGTCGGACTGACCCTTTTTGGTGAGATTTGTCAGCGGGGTAGCTAACTCCGCAAAGTTTGGTACGAATTTTCGGTAGTATGACGCAAGACCCAAAAATGCTCTGACTTCTGTTTTAGTTTTGGGACGCTCAGCACTTTTTATTTCTCTACCTTTTCATCTTCTGGTAGCATCACTCCCTTCCCTACTTGATGACCAAGAAAGGACAATTCCTCAAACCCTAAGTGACATTTGCTAGGTTTGACCGTAAGGTTTGTCTCTCCTAGTCTGGTGAATACTGCTTCTAGCGCTTCTACATGCTGATCCCATGTTTCAGTGGCGATCAGAACATCATCCATGAAGTTTTCTACATCATTACGCTGAAGTGGCAATAATAATTTTCTCATCATCCTTGAGAAAACCGCACTGGCATTCTTCATTCCGAACGGCATGCGTTTCCATTGGTACTGGCCTGTGGGTGTGGAGAATGCCGTTTTTGCTCTATCCTCTAGTTTCATGGGTAATTGCCAGAAACCCTTTGACAAATCTATCTTGCTGAAATACTTCGCCTTACTCAACTTGGCAAAGAGCTGATCAGTGTTTGCATCGGTTCAGCGTCAAAGATAGTTACTGCGTTCAATTTTCTGTAATCAATACAGAAACGCACTTTTCCATCCTTCTTCTGTACTAGGACTATGGGCGCATTGTAGGATGAAACTGTTGGTTCTATGACATCCATGGCTAACATGCTTTTCACTTCATCTTTAATCGTGTCTATCTTAGAATGTGGAGAGGATATTGTTTCACTCTCACGGGTTTATCTTGACTTAGTCTCAGCTCACAAGTCTCCAGATCTGTTTTTCCAGGCAGATCTGTGAGTACCTTTTTATGTCTTGCTGTGAACTCCCTAAGTGCTTGCTTCTGCTTAGCAGTCAAACTGTCATTGATGACCGCATCTTTGTAAGTTTCTGTTTCAGTGAGTGGTAACATGGGAATTGCTTGAGTCCTGCTGAAACAATCCCTCGCATCATCCCCTGCAGTATAGTCTTCACTGACTACTACTGCCACATCTTTGTCTTTTCCTCTCTCGAGGTATTCTTTCAGCAAATTGATGTGGAATAGTTTTTCTTTTTCCTTTCACATCTACTTTATAGTCTACTTGGTTTACCTTTTCTGTCACAAGGTATGGTCCCTGCCATGTTAGCTGTAGTTTATTGTGCCTTTCAGGCACTAGGATTAATACTTTGCTGCCTGCTTTGACTGTTCTCCTTTGGGTGTGCCTATCAAAATACTTCTTCTGTTGGTCAGATGCTAGCGAAAGATTTTCTCTTGCTAGTTTGCAGGTGTCATACACCCTGTTCTTCAAATCTGTAACATACTCCGCACTAGTACGTACTTCTTCTTCCATTTCATCATCTGTCCACATCTGTTTGAGGACCTGAATTGGACCTCTCACTTCCCTACCAAACAAAAGTTCAAAGGGAGAGAATTTGGTTGAATTTTGCGGTACTTCACGGTACGCGAAAAGCAGCGCTGGAACATATCTGTCCCATTCCTGAGGTTGTTCCATGCATATTTTCTTTAGCATGTGCTTGAGCGTTCCGTTTAGTTTCTCTACAAGGCCATTTGACTGGGCATGATACGGGGTAGTGCGGTGACCTTTAATGCTGAGTAATTTGTTTACTTCAGTCATTACGTCAGAAGTGAACTGAGTGCCGTTATCCGTCACTATCTCTCCCGGGATGCCTAGGCGTGACCACATCACCCACAGGGCTTCTGCCACGGTGGTCGCGTCACAGTTTTTTTAGACAACTTGCTTCTGGGTACCTGGTAGCATAATCTACCATAGTAAGTATGTACTTGTTTCCTTTGCTGGAAGCTGGTTTGATGGGTCCTACTAAGTCTACCGCTACCTTTTGAAATGGTGCACTCACTAACCTGCTCTTCTCAAGTGGGGCCTTTCTGACTCTGCCTTTGCTGGTAGTTCTCTGGCACACGTCACATGATGCACAGTATCTAGAGATGTCACCTAGCATACCTGGCCAGTAAAAGTCTCTCACTATTCTGTCTCTGGTCTTATTAGTTGCCAAGTGTCCTGCCATGGGAGTGTCATGGGCAATCCTGAGTACTTCTGTCTTACATGTCTTGGGTACTACTACCTGATTGTACTCTACCGACTCCTCTTTCTGTCTGCGTCGGAGTATGCCATTCTTAATGTAAAATTCCGTGATTTTTCCCTTAGCTTCATGTGGCTCCTTGTTTTTTCAGCTTTGTCAAACAGCTGACTCAAACTGTTGTCATTTCTCTGCTCTCGAGCCAATCTCTGAGGAGTCATAGACAATAAAGGTTCTGAGCATGCCTTCAGTTCTTTGCTTTTCTTAGCCTCTTTTGCCCTGAGCGCGTGTTACGGCTGCTGCACTTTCTCTGCGTGCATAGACTGGTATCTTAGCCAGCACCTCTTTGCCGTCCGACTCTATCTTGCATTCATTGCCTAATAGGACGGGCTTCACTGGTTGATCCATAACCAGGACTTCGGCTTTCCCGTCAAAGTATGGTGTATGCATGTCAACTTTGGCTAACGGTAAACTTTTCTTCACATCTCTGATGTGGCCAGGGTTACTTCCCTTGTTTCACCTGTGAGGCAACTAACAGGGACAAGTCTACTGTCAACTACTGTTAGACTGGCTCCTGTGTCACGTAAGGCGGATACTAATTTGCCCTCCACTTCTACAGTGCAATTTGGATCGAATGGAATTTGTCGACATTCCTCGCAAAGTGGTGACTTTTCCAGGATCGCGACCGCTGAGACCGTTGGTAGAACGGCTGCTGCCTTTTCAGGTTCTTTACAGTATCGAGCCAAGTGCGGACCCTCACATTTATAACACCGAATACGGCGCGGTCCAAAATCTCGCTGGAAGTTTCTACGTCCTTCAGAGTTAGACTTTCCTTCTACGCTACCGTTTCTTTTGTTCAGTGTTAGGCTTTCTCTCCACACTACCCGGTTCTTTGTTCATCACTCGGTGAAACGCTGTGGTTCCTTACCCGATTATCGTGATGTCCCGTGAAACGGACATTCTGCACGTTTCGCGGCGGTCGCTGTTTCTTTCTTTCTTCGGTACGGATATTTTCGAACGCTTCCGCAGCTTTTATTGCTTCGTCTTTGTTCGTGACCTGCTTTTCACGGACGTAATGTGCTTGGTCGGCGGACAACGCTTCGACAAATTTCTCCAAAATAAGCATTTCAGCCAAATCTTTTTTCCTTTTTGCCTGAGAGATCTATCCATCTAGTCAGGTAGGTATCCAACCTGTCCCACAACATTCTTACGTCTTCTTGAGCTTCCTTCCTAGCTGTTCTGAACCTCTTTCTGTACTCGCTAGAAAGAGAGGTGACATCTTTTGAACAGAGTGTTTTTTTATGTATTCAAAATCATTCATAGACTCCCTCGGAATCTTAACATAAATCTCTCTGGCTTTGCCTTTCAGTAGGGGTGCGAGTCGAATGGCCCACTCTTTCTTTCGGCCATCCATTCAGATCTGCAATTCTCTCAAACTGTGTCAAATATACATCTACGTCATCATTGTCTTCTAAAAAATGGTAACTTGAATTTCGCGCCGCCGTTGTTGCTGCCATTGGAAGTAGCGCTAGTGTTTGACATCGACTGGCGTATTTTTTTCCGCTTCAATTCTTCTCATTTCTATGTCTGCTTCGATTTTGTGTCTTTGCAGACGTTCTGCAGATTCACGTTCTGCCATACGTTCAGCTGCTTCGCGCTCTTGCTTAGCCTCATCAAGCTTGCGCAGTTCTTCACGCTCAGCTGCATCCATTTTTCCGCTGAGCCTCGCGTTCTGCCGCTTCGCGCATATATCTTTAACGTAGTCTGCCAGATCCTTACCTTTAAGCCCTAGCGACTCACCTTCAGTTTTGTATTTTGCAAAATAATCCATGGTTTCTATTTCTGTAGTCACCCTTGGTTTTTTAGATTTGTTTTTTCTTGCCGGCAGGCATGTATAAACTCTAAAGGTTACTGCCAAGGATTAGCAGGTGACGACAAATTACAATTTACGTGAACTTCAAATTACGGCTCTCTCTTATGACTTACCCTCACTACTTGGTAATGGATCTTGAATAGCCACGACAACTTAATTCTTAGAGTTGGGAATGCTAATTCTCTTCTACAGTTTTGCTCCGGGCACTAAGTTTAACTTGCTGTCTCAGCAGCGCAATGAAGGTGATAAACACCTCTCTACACTAACTACGATACAGTGCTTCTGTATCGACACTCTTCTTCTTCAAGTGGGGGTTTTCCTTGATCTGGACTGGTCAAACTTTCCTAATTCTGTGCGTGAGCTGCACAGTGAACAAATATTCAGTTTACATTGAGAGGCGTGTGGTTCGACCCTCTTTAGTCGTGAATCCGATAGGAGTTGGTGATGCCGTGCACGATCTTTTACGGGCACCACCCAACCTCCCGCGAATGAACTGAATGAGAGGTGGTGAGACGGCCTAAATGTGGGATGGATAAGATGTTCAGATATCCAACATCCCGGACGAGCCCCCAATTGTCAGGCTTAAGTGTGTCCAGGGGTCGCCTGACACAGATGTTAAAGTTCTCCTTTTTTTTTTGTCCCGCCGTGCCCTCTCTTTCAGTTCATTCACAAACTAAAGAGTTAAACACATCCAACAATTTATTAATATCGATTAATGAAACAAAAGAATAATAATTATGAGGATTGCAAATAACAGACTATAGGTTAAGTTTGTAGAGTGTTTTCTGACGGATTCAGTCCTTTCCCTTGTACTACAGAGTCACTTTCGATGTCTTTTAAAGTGTAGTGCTGGCTCTCTCACGGTTCAGCTGCCAGGCTCGCGTGTCACAGCAAATCACTTGCAAGGTGAAACACAACGTGTGCTGCACAGTTCTTG
>JADBJO010022520.1:25000-27816 GCA_016801955.1 Conus betulinus | reverse complement strand
GGCAGGCAGAGAGGTATAATCATGGTGGCCTTGGTTGAAAATGTAGAAAGCTGCACTCAGGTACAGGCGCTCACATTGTCCGTCAGACGGCTGAGGCCTAATAGGGAAGAAACTCTCTCCTGCGCTCCTCGCTCCCATTCGCTGTCTCCTCTCCTCTCTCTCTGCTCACCTCCCTCCCCCGCTCTCATCCCCACTCTCTCTCTCTAACCCACCACCGAGAAGGGGAAAACCAACACTTTGTTTCCACACAAAAAAGGTTGTCGAAATTCGTTATTTCACTGCCGTGAGTGATATACAGCACCAGCTCTTGCTAAACATCACGGTTTATAACATTTTTTTAAGCAACCTTTTCATGCTTTGTTCAAAATCTGGCGTGCATGTCTATGAATATAATGAACAACATCGTCAACTCTTCAGTGGACAAAAAACAGATTATCGGCATATTCGACGTCCAAGCGCAAGCATATATTGAAGCGCTTATCTCATAAACATGAAGAATAAGGGCATGTTGTGAGGAATTCGTTTTCAGTTACTAGTTCAGATCATTCAATGTTTTACCCCGAATGTCTTGACTGATCGCTAGAGACCAACCGGTTTATTCTTTCTGAAGAGAACTAACAACATGATGTCTATTGACAAATGAGAAAGATTTTATTGTCATCCATAACAGCAGCTAAGGCCTTAGAAAAGAGAAACATGTTTTGAACATAACCCAGTCAACCTCCCCCACTCACCCTCACCCCTCCCTTCTCTCTCCCACCACCCCTCGCCTCCGACAGCTTCCATCTCCCCGCCCCCGCTCCAACCCCCCCCCCCGCCCCACCCCCACCCCCACCTCTGATCACCCCCCCCCCCCCCCCCCCCCCCCGTTTCTCCTCATTCACACCTTATGCACAAACAGACACACGATAGCGAAATCATTTTTGAAAAAAAAAAAAAAAAAAAAAACAACATTTCATTGATGAAACATACCACAAGTTGTTTCTTTCTCTTACTAACGTTCAAAGCTTGTGATATGACTTTTGCTAGATCTGTTATCACGTTTTGATTGCTGCTCGACAAAACATTTGCAAAAACGGTTCTGATCAGTACTATAAGAAAGTGAGTCAAAGTACACTACATTGCTTTCGGATATCTTTGAAAGCTGTTCAAGTAGAAGAAGAGATGCTGCTTGATCGATTCAGAGACAAGGTGCGCAGTGTTTGGCTGGTTCCTTCTTCGTTCGGCTAGTGAGCTTGCTCGTCAGCTGGTTACATTTACTGTATGTTAGGCATGCCCCAGCAACGGCCGCTGTCCTTCTATCCCACACTCGTTGACTCCACGGAGAATCTTGAAAATAACCTGTTAGGGAAATACACCTCATTAGTAAGCATAAACCACGTGTGGGCTACGTACTCTCACTGCATAATATTCAGTTTCAAGCTGTTTGTGATTTATGAGAGACAGCTTATAACCATGGTCACAGAAAAAGTGGAGTAAAACAAAAAACAAAACAAAACAAAACAAAACAAAACAAACAAAACAAAACAAAACACAGATGATTAACCTGAATACCTACCTGTGTGTCCAAAGCACGAATACATGATACTGTATTAGGTTATCCAAACTTAATGTTTCATACACGTTGTTTCCAGCTAGATATCATTCATCTTTGTTGTCGTGTGTCATCAATTCATCATCATCATCATCGCCATCATCAAGGTCATCAGTTCATCTTCCCTAATTTTTGTTGTCATTGTCGATGTCCTGTGGATTATCATCGATCAATTTTTATCATCGTTTTATTCCCTTCTATCTTAGGCCTGTTTTTCAGAGATTTGTCACTACCAGTCAATAGTATCCTTCTTCCCCCTTCTTTCTCCCCCCCCCCCCCCCCCCTTTCTTCCTGTCCACGCCCATCAAACCACCGCCACCGTCTACTACCACCACCACCACCACCATATGCCACATCACTATTATTATCAGCATCGTCCCATTATTGTCATCCTCATGATATAATCCCACAATCATCCCATCACCACCTCCACATTCATCATCATCATCATCTTTATCTCTATCAGCAGAAAGAAAGAGATAAAAGAAACAAAAAAAAAAAAAACAAAAAAAAAAGAAATAGAAAAAAAAGAAAAAAAGAGAAACAGAAAGGAAAAAAAAAAAGAAAAAAAAAAAACGGACAGAATAAACAAAAAAGAGAAGAAGGTGGGATAAAGAAAAAACTGGTGGTGGTGGTGGGTGGTAGTAGCGGTGGCGGTGGTGATGGTGGTGGACAGGAAGAAAGGGGGGGGGGGGGGGGGGAGAAGATACTCTTGACTGGTTAGTGACAACTCTCTGAAAACAGGCTAAGATTATGAAGGGAAATAAAACGATGATAAAAATTGATCGATGATAATCATCAGGACATCGACAATGACAACAAAATTAGGGAAGATGACATGATGACCTTGATGATGGCGATGATGATGATGATGATGAAGTTGATGACAACGACAACAAAGATGATGATATCTAGCTTGGAACAACGTGTATGAAACATTAAGTTGGATAACCTAATACAGTATCATGTATTCGTGCTTTGGACACACAACAGGTAGGTATTCAGGTTAATCATCTGTGTTTTTTTGTTTTGTTTTGTTTTGTTTTTGTTTGTTTTGTTTTGTTTTGTTTTGTTTTACTCCACTTGTTCTGTGACCATGGTTATAAGCTGTCTCTCATAAATCAACACAGCTTGAAACTGAATATTATGCAGTGAGGTACGTAGCCCACACGTGGTTTATGCTTACTAATGAGTGTATTTCCCTAACAGGTTATTTCAAGAT
>JADBJO010022520.1:0-10000 GCA_016801955.1 Conus betulinus | reverse complement strand
ATCACGTGTCGACATGTTGCCATAGACTCCATGAAGATCATGTGTAACCAGTTTGCCATAGACTCCATGAAGGTCACGTGTCAACAAGTTGCCGTAAAATCCATGAAGATCACGTGTCGACATGTTGCATAGACTCCATGAAGATCATGTGTAACCATGTTGCCATAGACCCATGAAGGTCACGTGTCAACAAAGTTGCCGTAAATCCAATGAAGATCACGTGTCGCACATGTTGCCATAGACTCCATGAAGATCATGTGTAACCATGTTGCCATAGGACTCCATGAAGGTCACGAGTAAACATGTTGCCATAGAATCCATGAGGATCATGTGTAACCATGTTGCCATTAGACTCCATGAAGGTCACGTGTCGTGTTGCCGTAGACACCATGAAGATCACGTGTCAAACATGTTGCCGTAGATCTCCATGAAGATCAGGTGTCAACATGTTAACGTGTACTCCAAGAAGATCATGTGTAACATGTGCCCTTAGACTCCATGAAGATCATGTGTAACCATGTTGCCCTACACTCCATGAAGATCACGTATCAACATGTTGCCGTACACTCCGTGAAGATCACGTGCATCCATATTGCCGTAAACTCTATGAAGATCACATGTCAACATGTTGCCGTAGACTCCGTGAACATCACGTTATCAACATGTTGCCGTAGACACCATAAAGATTATTGCAAAGTGAGGCGCCTGCAGGCGGAAATCTAAACAAATCTTTCAACAACAACAAAAAAAAAGTGTTTGAATTCATCGCCTAACCTGCACCGAATTTGATCAGATAAGTAATGCTCGTTCTTCATTTTCGTTGTCCTGGGTGCTATTTATCTTGCTGAAGAAAACTCTCTGAGAGGTCAAAACAGGTCGTGTTTTGTCTTGTGACTCGTTAGTCAGTGTTGTTTGGCGTAGTCATTTCAAACACTGTTTAAGATGCATTCACTCAGATACGCTCCTTAGACCAGAATTGTTTTTGCTTTTTTGTTTTTGCTTTCAGTATTTAACGAATTTATCATTTCTCACTTCACTTGATCAAAATGTGGATTAAGGGGGGGGGGAAAAAATTCGGATTGGATTCTTCTCTGTAATTTTCACACGTTCAGACTACCATACGACCACAGCGGTCAGCCAGGCTTTAAACAACAATGAATTGGTATCCTCTGTACACAGGTGGTGCCAGGTGCTTGGGGGGATGGTCCTTGTGTCTGTGTGCGCGGGGGCACACGCTGAGGTTCGAACACTCGTACCCTGACTTTGGGTTGCTCTCTGATGAGGAGATCGACTACGTCAATTCATTGGGGACGACATGGACGGTAGGTTCATCCTTTGCTTGCATCCTTTGTTGGAATGTATGTGACGCGCATAACATTCGCAGCAGCCGCAGAAACAACAATAAAAGCACTAACAATAACAACAAGAGAAAACAACACAGAAACAGAAACATCATCATCATCATCATCATCGCTATCATTTTCATCACCATCATCATCATCACTATCACTATTATCATCATCACTATAGTCATCGCAATCATCATCATATCATCATCGATCATCATAATCACCACGTATCTTCATCATTACCATCATCATCATCATCATCATCATAATCATCATCACCACCATCATCATCATCATCACCACCACCACCACCATCATCACCATCATCATCATCATACCCATCACCATCATCATTATCATCATCATGTCATCATCATCAATCGCCTCTACTACCACCACCATCATTATATCATCATCATCATCACCATCATCAATCATCATCATCATCACCATCGTCATCATCATCATCATCATCATCATCACCATCGTCATCATCATCATCATCATCAACCATCATCACCGTCCGATCATCATCATCATCATATCCACATCGTGTCCTGATTTCTACAAGAAAGAACGTAGGGAGGCACCTACCAGACACTGACGCTGACGACTTCCTTTGTCTTAATCCGTCTTCTACAGAAGAGTCAGGCTCTGGGATGTTCGCTTCTGTCCATTCCGTAATGTCGTCAGTCCGTCCTCCGTCTTCCTCTTTCTCCTTCCCTCTACAGAACCTTGTGTAACGGTTTGGGCACAAAGGTCTTGTGTGTGTGCAAGCGATACCCTGGCCAAACCACATCAGCTGCCTCGTCATCACTCTGCTGTGGAGGGACACCGGTTCGGACCAGCGTGGTGATCCATGGTGCTGTGGACAAAGACACTGGTCCGGTGCTCTGTCCGTGAGGTCGTCACGTGTCGGTGACTGCGTGCGCTGGTCTCCAATGCTTCAAACTTCAACATTTTTTTTTTTTTTTTTGTTTTGTTCTCAGTCCCAGGTCTGGTGTCAGTTTACGACTCTGATATCCATGCTGTGTAGAACAAGGAGATAAGAGAGGTGGCCAGGGTTTTGTAGAGTCTGAGCTTTGTAGGGGAACCTGGTGTTGGTGTTGGTGTTGTTTTGTTTGTTTTCTTTTCTTTTCTTTTGTTTTTGCATGGACTGGTCACGTTTTGTTCTTGTTGCCATGGCAAGAACTAGTCTGATGTTAAGGTCTGCTGCTGATCTGCTGTTTGTGGTGAGGGTGTAGGAGATAATGTGTTACAAAGATAACAGTGATGACATTTCTATAGTGCTCATAAATTAAAACACCAGGCGCTTTGCACATTTTCGCACATAACATTACGCGCGCGCCTACACCCACACGTACGCGCGCGCGGCGCGCGCACACACACACACACTCTCTCTCTCACTCACACACACACACACACACCACACACACAACACACACACGCGCCGCGCACACACACACACACACACACCACACAAACACACACAATCTATCTCTGTCTATGAGTGCGAACGTTTGCGTTTGGTTTCATAGGTGTAGATACTAACAGCATCAACATCAATATCTTCTTCTCGCGCTCCTTTTCCTCCTTCTCCATTTTTCTTCTTATTATTATTATCTTTGTATCACTATAATTATTCTTGTTCTTGCTGTTGTTTTTCTTCTTTTTTTTCTTCTTCGTGTTACCATTATGATGATGATGATTATCATCATCATCATCATCATATTATTATTATCATTTGTTATCATTCTTATTGTTACTAGTATTATTGTTGTTGCTGTTGTTGTTGTTTGTGGGTAATGCACTGGTTTTTATCATTATTGTTATCATTGACACATCAAAACATTATCGTCATCTTTATATCATCAACATTCTTCCTTTTCTTCTTCTTCTTCTTCTTCTTATTATTATTATTATTATTATTATCATGATTATTACTATCATTTTTTTTTCTTCCTTCCAGGCCGGGCGCAACTTCGACAAGAGCCGAGCCAAGGTGTTCTGCGCAGGGCTCGGTGCACTCAAACTTCCCAAAGAAGAGAGATCCCTACCGGTGAAAACCGGCTCCATGGGACTGGACCTCCCTGTCAATTTTGACCCCCGGATCAAATGGCGAAGTGCGAGTCTCTTTGGGAAATCAGAGATCAAGGAGATGTGGATCTTGCTGGGTAAGAAACGGACAACACACACACACACACACCACACACACACACACACACACACGCACGCACGCACGCACACGCACACACACGCACGCACGCACACACACGCACGCACTCGCACACACGCACACACACACACACACACACACACACAACACACGTACGCACGCACGCGCAAACGCACGCGCGCGCGCGCACGCACACACACACACACACACACACACACACACACACACACACACACAGATCACTCCATCATCCTGGCCTCTTCACCTACAGAACACCCAGGACTCATAGAGTGGTAGTCTCGCCATCGGCATCCCACTGAAACGTCAATTCAAGTCGGGTCGTTATGAGGAACTTGCCATAGGAGACCCAGCACTGCTGCCACGTAACAATAGCAATAACGATAACAAGTTTTATTCGGTCTTTTCAAGGCCATCTGACCCATATAACCAGGAGAGGTAATTCATGATACGAAGTAACATGAAAGATCTTTTCTCATTTATGATTTAAGATGGTTCTTCTTTTGATTTTGAGAGCTACTTTGAACACCCAACTTTTCTCTAAGTTTTAACATCAAAAATTGTATTTTTTTTTGCTGAGAAGAAAACGATAATAGTAGTGAGGAATGTATTTCGTTCTTAAAGAAATGTATCATGGACATACGAGTATGAAATGTGTCACGTCTTCAATGCAGTTCCCATTACATTGTTTACATGTACCATCATTTGATAGTTTGCCCAAAGGAGGAACACCATTGAGAGGAAGTCGGTTGTTTTTCAGAAGGCACAATGCTCTTCGAAGCTTTACGTCATCAAGATCAGTAATATATGACGCTTTTATAAATTCAGGAGGCAGAAGCTGACGGCGCCGCTCGTTTACCCTGGGGGGTAAAGTCTTCAGACATAAATACACCGGGACAGTCTTTGAGTTTGCCTCGTGCAGATGAAACGTTTCTTTGTGTTGAAACGACTGGAGAGAACAATGATCGGCTGTGGAGATTTACCATCGCTCAGACGATGTGCCCTTTTCAATTTCTATTGTCTCATCCATCCCTCAAACGATGAGCCCTTTTAATTTTTCTATTTCTCATCCATCCCTCAGACGATTAACCCTTTCATTTCTATTTCCTCATCGAGTTTCATTTTGTCTGTGACGATTTCCTTTACTGCCCTCTCACAGTCATTCCAGGTTTTAGTGCGTCCGGCTGGAGGTGCAATACCATGAAGTAAGTTATTTCTTCTGTTCCTCCCCTCGAGATCGCGTCAATTTGTCCTTCCATTTTTTTCCCTCTCATTTCCATGTTTTCTCTCACAATCGATTAGTCATTGACTTCACTATTCAGAGCATCCATTTACTGTCCATAGAGTTGTATTTTTTTTCTGTCATATCTCTGAGCATTTTCATAACATCGGAAGTCATACCTTTTCCGCTGCCGGTGGTCTGTTCCTCGATGGTGCCAGCTTTGCCTTTCTTGGGGGAGGAGGGGGGGGTGGGTCAGTGCATCAGCACTACTAGCCAGTCTTGTCTGACGTGTATTTTGCTGTTTGTCACTGGACCCTGGGTTTGGCTCCACCCCACCAATCATCAACAGAGCGAGCAGAGCACCGACTTGAACTGCAGACAAAGACGTTTCTTTTTTTTTTGAAACCACGACAACGCACTCTGGCTGTTTTGCTCTCCTCGACAAAATCGCCCATAAAACGAAGGCAAAGTTTCCTGTGCTTGAACAAAAGATTCCCACACAGCATCCATTGCGGCTGGCTAAAGTCTGTTCACTGCAGCTTTTGACAGGAGCTCGAGCAAAACAAGTCCGTCACCATCGACGATCACAAGAGATGTCTGATTAGGGAGTCTTCTAGTGATGCCTGTTATACAACGTCCAACACCTACGAAGCACTGAGAAAGAGAAAAAAAATTCCATCCGTTGGCTCTGTTTTGACCATGTTCCTTCTATTGATGCTATTCCACGCGTGTGGTAGCTAAGAGATAGGATTACTCAGCACAAGCGTAACTCGAGTTTATGATGCAACGATATGATCGAACTCTACAATTACGTGCCATACTCGTTTTATCATTTACTACCCTGTGCTTCTGATCTGGCCAAGATTTCCCTTTGTTCCCTTCACCTGTTTGTTGTGCAGGCTTTTGGAGCTGTGGAGGCCATCACAGACCGAACCTGGCATCCAATCCAACTGCACCATCAACCCCCGCCTGTCGACCGAAGACATGCTGTGCTGCCCAACTGCGGGATGGGGTGAGGTGGAAAGAGCTGAACCGCGTGGGCTCGTAGTTGTAGGTTGTAATGATGGTGGTGGTGGTGTTGTGATGATGATGATGATGATGATGATGATGATGATGACGACGACTGATGAAGAAGATCATGACGAAGCTGGTCATAGATTTTAAATGAAAGCAAAGCTGGCAGTTAACATGGACAAACAAGTTCTAAGACAGACTACGACGCGTTTCGACCTGTTAGGTCTTCTTCAGGCACGGTAAAAAACAACATTCAGGACAATGACCACGCAGAAACGAGCGATCACTAATCTTCTCAAACCATAGTTACAGGTGGTAGTGATGGTGGCGGTGATGATGATGATGATGATGACGGAGATGAGGAGGTGGAGGGGAAGAAGGACAAGGAGAAAAAGAGGATGACAGTGTGATGGTGGTGGTGGTGATGGTGATGGTGATGGGTGGCAGAATGCACTCAAGGGCTGGGATGTGGATGATGCTCGGGAGGAAGAAGGGGTTGTGAGGGGTGGATGAGGTGGAGGTTAGGGAGGGGATGGACGGTGGCAGAAAATAACTTACGGACGCTGGTCTGAATGGAATTGTGTAAATGAGAGATGTTGAATCCAAACGCCAGGGGGGGGGACCATTCAAACCGTTCATTTCGTGGTTAGGATAGTTTTGGTCTTATTTAAAAAAAAAAAACAAAAAAAAAAAAAAATAGAGAGAGAGAGAGAGGAGAAGAGAGAGATTCGAAGAGGAGAGAGAGAATTGTATCGGTTCAAAAAGATGAAGGTTAGGACGGAGTAAGAAAGAATGGGGGCGGGAGGGGGGGGGGGGGGGGTGGGGGGGGGGGAGGGTAGAGGGCAGAGAAAATAGGGGGGCCGTAAATTGGGGATTACGACCGACTTTGAAAAGGAATGCTCTTGTTGGCTGCGCGTGTGTGATCTGTGCGTGCAGTGATTGCGCGCGCGCGCGCGCGCCGTGTGGTATGTGTGTGTGTGTGTGTGTGTGTGTGTTGTCAGTACAACCATGAGTTAATCTGACAATAAATTGGCTTTCGTCAGTGTGTGTGTGTGTTTGTGTGTGTGGGTGTGTGTGTGTGTGTGTGGTGTGTGTGTGTGTGTCAGACTTGAACAAGCTGAGGAAACGGTGATGAAACGAGGACGAGGATGTAGAGATGCGGGTGAGGAGGAGCAGGTGGAAGCTGAGGTGTTCACGACAAACGACCGTAATTACCTGTAAATTTAACATACCGGTGTATAGTTGAGTATTTGTCCGTATAACCTGTAAATTTAACATACCGGTGTATAGTTGAGTATTGTCCCGTGTGTACCTGCTAAATTTAACTACCGGTGTAGTGTTGAGTATTTGTCGATCTACCTGTAAATTTAACATATGGTGTATAGTTGAGTATTTGTCCGTATTACCTGTAAAGTTAACATACCGTGGTATAGTTTGAGTATTTGACCGTATTACTGTAAATTTAACATACTGGTATAGTTGAGTGTCTGCCCGCATTACCTGTAAAATTTTAACATACCGGTGTATAGTTGAGTGTCTGCCCGCATTACCTGTAAATTTAACTACTGGTGTTATAGTTGAGTGTCTGCCCCGCATACCTGTAAATTTAACATACCGGTGTTAGTTGAGTGTCGGCCCCAGCCTTAACCTGTTAAAAATTTAACCATAACCGGTGTAGCAGGTTGAGTATGTGATAGTATGACCGGTAAATTTAACATTACCGGGTGTATAGTCGGAGATATTGTCCGTATACCTGTAAATTTAACAGACGGTGGTGATAGTTGAGTACTTTGTGTATTTACCTGTTAAATTTAAACATACCGGTGTATAGGTGAGTAGTTTTGTCCGTATTACCTGAGATTTAAAAAACCCACTGGGGTCATTAGTGAGTGTAATGCCAAGCATTACATGTAAAATTTTTAACATACTGGTGTCGTCTGTTGTAGGTTGTGTGTGCATCCCCTGTAAAGTTAACATACTGGTGGTATAGTGCTGATTTGTCCGTACTTACCTGTAAGTGTAACATGCTGGTGTATGTGAGTGTTTGTCCGCAGTACCTTGTAAATTTAACCTACTGCTTGTAGCTGAGTGTTGTGCCCGTAGTTCCTGTAAATTTAACATCTGGTGTGCAAGTTGAGTGTTTGTGTGCATCACCGGAATGTAACATACTGGTGTATATGTTGAGTAATTTGTCAGTAGTTTACCTGTAAATGTAAACATGCGTGTTTATGAGTTGAGTGTGGTGTAGCATTACCTGTAAATTGAACATAATGCTGTCGCGCGAGTGTTTGTCCGCGTTGCCTGTAAATTTAGCGGGCTGGTGTGTAGTTGAGTGTTTGTTCCGCATTACCTGTAAATTTACATACCTGGTGTGTCGTTGGAGAGTTTCAGGCAAGCGACCACATAACCGTAATTTGATAGACTGGTGTAGCCGAGGTGGTCTTGTCCGTGTGACCTGTAAATTGTAGACGCTGGTGTTGCCGGGGTCTTGAAGACAAACGACCGTATCACATGCCAGTTGATGAATACTATGGTTTGTAGGCAAACAAACAAAGTGTATGTATATGGCGATACTCTCCAGGCCTATCGTTGGACGCTCGGTTTCTTCTTCTCTGGGCAGATTGTAAATGGCGGCTTAATGTCCGGGCCTGGGGAGCGATTGGTCAACTTTGGTCTGGTGACCGGGGGGGACCTCGGGTCTTACGAGGGTACGGCATGGGACAAGACCAGTCAAACCCCAGCTGGATATTGGATTACAGGCTACCACACCCTGGGTTTGGGAGTGTGTGTGCGTAAATGGAGGGAACCTGGACGGGACACTGGTGGAGAGGAAGCGAGGAGGGAGATGAGAGAGAGCGAGAGAGGGCAGCAGGGAGGAGAACGAGAGAGCAGAGGAGACAGGACAGACAGACAGACAGAGAGGGATAGACAGAACAGAAACACACAACACCACAGCTTGGCTGACCGACCCAGACCGACGACAGACAGACAGACAGACAGGAAGCTGTCGTCATAAAACGCGTCTATTATAATAAATTTATGTGGCCTACTGTTCAGATGTCTAAATAAGGAAGCAGTCGTCTTACACCTCGCTCATACAGCACGCCTGCTGTTAGGGTGTCTGAATCCCTGAGGAAAAAAAAAAACAAGTTGTCTTAAAAACCGTTTGTTCTGTCACTAAGGCCCTGTTCAGGGGTCTTAAAACAGACAACAGTCGTCTTAAAACGGGTTAGATACAAATCGGTCTGGGTTAGGGCTGCCACATTACCGATCAATGCCTGTGAAACGGCGGGAGGGCAAGTACCCACGTGTCAAGACACGATTGGCCCAAAGCCCAGCTGCACTCGGAGGTGAGCCAGGTACGGCAAGGGCTACTTTGAGGACAAGCAATACGGAGGTTGTGGGGTGTGGTGGTGTGGTGGTGGTAGTGTAGTCGTAGTAGTAGTGTGTGTGTGGTGTGTGTGTTGTGGTGTGGTTTTGTGGTGTGGCATGCGTGTGTGTGTGTGTGTGCAGGTGTATACCGAAATAGTGTGTGTGTGTGGTGTGTGTGTGTGGTGGTGTTGTGTGTGTGTGTTGGTGTGTGGTGGTGCGCGCGCGCCGCGGCGCGCGAGGATGGTACATGTGTTGATGGAGGTGTGTCTGTCGGTCGTGTGTCTGTGTGCATACGGGGTGGTAATGATACGTGTGTGTGCGCGCGCGCGCGCGCGCGCGTTATTTGGGTGTGTGGGTGTAGTTCGTGTGTGTGTGATAAATGAGTGTCAATATTTCCGGCGTTGTCAAATTAACGTCAAGGGGAAACACAATAAGAAGATCACAGGAAAAGCTCGTGCAGCCCCCCCCCCCCCCCCCCCCCCCCCCCCCCCCCCCCCCCCCCCCCCCTCCCCGAACAATAACAGCTGCCACGGCACGTGTATTCCCAAGCCTTCGAATCTTAGTGCTTTTCAGCAATTTTTTTAAAAAAAAAAAAAAAAAAAAAAAAAAAAAAAAAGTAAGAAAATGACAGTCTTCAGAGAAGCGTGATACAGTTGCCTATCAGTTCATCAAGCGAATTTGGTCACAATCAAGTGCTGTTACCCACCAGCGAAATTGTGATCAGTTGCATATTCTTTTCATCAAGCGAATCTGGTCACAATACTAAGTGAGATTCACCCCAACCTCGAAATGAGATTTTAAAAAAAAAATAAGAAAAAAAAAAAAAAAAAGGAAAAAAAAAAAAAAAAC
>JADBJO010022519.1:0-27819 GCA_016801955.1 Conus betulinus | reverse complement strand
TGGGGACAAGGTCTGTGTTACCAATCTATTAAAAGGGTAATCCTTAAAATGTTTTCTTTTATAATGGGGACAAACTTCAATGGGCATTTACAAGCAAAAAAAACATGTACACATGAAAAAAAAAAAAACAATTACTGATTTCTTTGATTTTCAATGTTGTTTACCAAAAACAGCATGGTTTTTCAGAAAGTAAAAACAAACAAAAAAAAAAAAGTACACAACATATCTATATATCTGTTGTGGTGTGTATGTGGGGTGTGTGGTGTTTGTTTTGTGAGTGTGGAGACGAGAGAGGGGAGGGGAGAGGAGGAGAGAGGGGGAGAAGATAACTTAAATATCATGTGTGTCTGTGATAAAGTAACAATGGTTACCTTTGTGTGGATCATCATTTTCGTTAATGTTTAACCTTTTCCTGTCAAAAGGGGGCTCTTGCAAAAAATTTAATACTCTACCAATAGCATTTTTTAAAAATCGTGTTTCAAGTGGTAAAAGTATGCCCAAAAGGACTTTTCCAAACAAAAAAAAAAATAAAATAAATAAAATTAATTACAAAAAACCCACTCAAGTTTTTGTATGGGGCAAAGGGTCATTACAACACCAAGGTCACCCACACACACCCTGGGTCACAACAAACACACCCACCACAAAAAAAAGGTCCACCACCCACACATCAAATTTGTTGTTTATCCCCCCTGATACTAATTTCAAAATCCTCCCCCCCCCCCCCCCCCCCCCCCCCCCCCCCCCCACCGGAATGCCAGGGGGGGGAACAAAACCCAACAACACAAAAAATGATTTAGAAAATAAAAACTACCTTGATGTAGGCAAAATTAACCTTTCAAAGTTGGTGTTTTTTTTTCAAGAAACAGAACAGGCAACAAAATCTGCAGGTCAATTTGGTATGCTCCTTTCTACAAAATAAAACAAAAATTTGGGTCAATTGTGGTAAATGTGAAATAAAAGTTTCATGGGGGAAGGCTTTATCATTCAAGGCAGGGGGAAAAAAGTTCTCCGTTTTCCACAGTTTGCTTTCAATTCTGCTTTAATAAATAAGTTTTAACTGAAATTTCTTTTTGTTTTCAATTCCTTGTAAACTTTAATGCACTTGTTACTTTTTTTCTTAATTATTACTGTGTTTACACTTTCATATTAAAAAACTGTCAACAAAACATTTTGCCAAAAAAACTTATTCAAAGCACAATTATCTGGTGGGAAATGTAGAAACCCCTAACAAAAAGGAAAGAAAAAAACAAAAACACTTTCTGGACAGTAACAGGGGCCTTAAACAGCATTTTAAGGCTGGTAGTTTGGGGGGGAATTGTTTTTCAAGGTCTATACACCCCAGTTGAACAGGATTAGAAAAAGTACTTTGTTTCAATGTGTGTTTTTGACAATCAAACATGCAAAGGAAATGCACACTCGAGTCAGGTAAAAGGGTTTACTTCACCTTTTATTCAAACAACAAAAACCTATAAAACCTCGGAACTGGAAGCTCCCATTTACTTTCTAAAACCAATCATTTTGTAATAATAAGAAAAAATTCATCCCACATGGGATCTTCTCGTAGAATCCAGTAAAAGAAAATTAAAAATTTCCTAGAAAAAAAAAAAAAAAAATTAAAAAAATAAATAAAAAAATTAAAATTTATGAAAAAAAAAAAAAAAAGGAAAGAAAAAAAAGGGAAAAAAACCCCACCTTGGACCAAACCACTTGATGCAATTTTCAAGTATCCACCAAAAAAAAATTATTCATGGGCATCGGCGCTTGTTATCCTTGCGCTGGATGGCGGACCTTTCACAATATTTCGGGGATGGGCTCTACTACTGGTGCCATTGCAGGTGAATTCCTGGTGGTTTCGAAAAACAAAAAAGTAAATCAAAAACACATAAAACACCGGCCTGGCCTATATAAGATTTTTTAAGTGTTTGATACTAAATGGATGATAAGGAATCTAAACCCAATTTACCTAGGGGGAGCAATGAATATTGCTCAACTAAACAATAAGTGAAATCTTCAGTTTTCTTGCTTACAGAGCGGTTGCTTGCACGGGGGCCAATAATACCAAACACACCAACACAACACAACACACACACCACAACCACACACAACAACAACCCACACACACCCATAAAAACAACCCTGTCAAAAAAATGCAAAAATTACCCTTACAGAAAAGGGACATAGATTGACACTGCAATGGTAACTCACCTTGTCTTGTATGTTGAGGGTGTTATTTCCCAGTTGTTTCAGTTGTTCAAGTGGTTTGGGAAAAAAATCAATGGATTTACTAAACCAAGCAGAAAACCAGGGAAAAAAAAAAAGACATAATTATTTCATAGAATGGTCTTATTGGTGTGTTTTTCTTTTGTCAATGTGAAGTGCAAGCTAAGGGAAAATATTGCAACAAAAAATGAAACCTTTTCCTTTATGGGGACTTGGAAACATTTTTGTGCCTCTGTTGTGGGGGATTTTCAGTCAATTAGTTATTCAATTACATAATAATGAATATTAACTAATCAAATGGCCTCCAGGGGTCAACATTTATTGTCCAAACATTTTAATTTTCAGGCCTTTTCCCCTAAATCAGGAATTCCAAAAAACAATGGGGGACACCATAAGTACACCTGTAAACCACCACATGATAAATGCTGGAGTTTGGTATGGGAGAAGGAAAGGTTTGTGGAAGGTTGTTTTTCAGCACATGGGGTGACTGGGCAGGGCAGGCAGTTTACCCAACATCCCAATGAGATGACCACATGGGGGGGTGGGAAGTTGTGTTGTTTTCAGGCAATTAGGGGCAAGGAAAGGCAGCAAACCAGACTGGGATACTGTCCCACGGTTTGAGTCCGCTGTGTTATGAAATCAGTGAATGGTTATAATGGTGGCACTCCGCGAAAACTGGAGGGCTGGAACACTGCCCCACGGTGTATGGGAGTGGGGGAAAACGGAGTGGGGGGTTGTTCATGCATGAGACATAAAACAGTGCCTTAATACCCAACCTCCCCTTGAAGGTCCTTACAGACAGGAAAAGGGAGCCGGGGGAGGGATGGGGAAAAAAAGGGTGGGTCAGGGTGTGGCAACATATACAATCTTATGACATCTTGTGCTTGTAATACTGGCAGCTTTTCTTTGGTGGGTTTGTGTCAAAAACCAGTTACTCGGGGGCGCCTAAATTAAGGGAAGGTTTGTTCACATGACAAAACTTTTCAACCTAGCATCCGGAATTCTGAAAGGGGATCTACCACCCTAAATACCACCCCTCCAGCCTTGGTATCTCAAACTGGGAAAATGTGAACAAAAAGAACAAAATTGCGCATATGGTGAAAATCTCCCCCCCACATTTTGGAATGAGCATGTTTTATCCATTAAATACCAGTGATGTCCTGCATGTTTTTTGGTTTATAGGGACAGTGATTCGCCGGACTCGGTCTTGTGGAAACTGGGAAAGCCACGCATGGTGGGAGGATGAAGGAGCAGGAGGAAAAAGATAGTGTTAATTAGATTCCACACTTAGGGTTCGGGGTCAGCCACCACAAAAAAAAAGAAGGAAAAATGGGACAAACCAAAAATTGCATGTAAAAACATATGGGAGATTGGGCGAGGGTACCAGGGGAGCAGGGGAAAAAAACCTGGAATGGGTTTTAGGGGGCAACATAAAAGCTGTTGTGGGGCCACCAGGAATGTGACACCGGGAAATCTTGGAAGGAAAAATCTCAACATTTTTTCGCTTGAGTGCTAGGAGATGGGGGGAAAGGTGGTGCAGGCACAAGGGTTTGGCTTACTGGACTTAGCCACAAAATCTGGGCCAAAAAACAAATGTGATGGAACACCCTGCAACCAAGCTTGGTTTGGGACTTTTGCCATGGTACAGTATATGACACCAAAAATTACCTTCTTACAAAACTTTGGGAAACCAATCTTTTTCAGGGGTCAAATTTGGGGTGGATGCCCTTTGCACCACTGTGGTGAGGAGGTCTTTCCTTTCCAAATTTTCTTTGTTGGATTAAGTAAATGGTGGTATCAAAAAGCAACCATCCTGCTGTCCTTGGATGTCCTGTCCAAAGGCATTGTTCATCAGGGTGGGTCAGCAAAAGGATCTGGAAGATCCAGGATAACGCAAATAGTCAATTAATATGGGGGTTGTAAAAACACTTGTTGGGGAGTTCTTTAAAAAAAAAAAAAAAAAAAAAAAAAAAAAAAGGCATCATAATTAATCCAAATTAACTACTGTGGCCACTGCATTCAGGATCCGGAAAAGAAAAGACAACTACAAATTGATTCACTAAACATTGAACAAACAGGGTTACACATTTTGTTGAAACATCTTACATTGGGAAAAAAGGGTTGCCAAGTAGTGTAAAACAAAAACAGGGATCAAGTAACACAATGCTTGTAGGGTTTGGGACTGGAAAAAACTGGGGGGAAGTATCTAAAAGCCAATAAAGGAATTAAACGTTTAATTTAGGGAAAAAATTACACATCCTTGAGGGCCAGTTTAGGCAGGGACGTTTAAAAAAACAACCAAAACCACTTGACAATTCAGTGACCTCAATTTTCGTTGCGACACTTGCACAAAGACACTGGAATGCAGGATAATTTTTTTTAATAATGAAGAATTAAACAACATACATATAATTAACACCAAACACAAAAAAAAACTATGGGGGGGGGGGGACCCCTACACTTATCCCTTTGTGGGTAAAATAGTTTAAAATATTTGTCAACATTTGGGATTTTCAGTTTTTAGGGGGCGGGGTATTGTTGGGGGGGGACTGATAATCATATCATCACAAGGATTTCAGATATTTCTAATAATTACATCTATTAGGGGCTCTGTTTTTAGGCAGGGGAAACAGGATGCTAAAAATTAGGTAAATAACCATAAAAAAAGCACGTCCAACCAAATATTTGTCTAACTTGATTTCTATTGTTTTCAAACATTATTAAAAGTCTTTGGCCGGGTGAATTAGGTGGTGGGTGTGAAAGTGGTGGGACACCATTTGCCCAGTTACAAACACTTGCCGTTATTCTATTTCCTATGGACAAAAGGGAACACCCTTTTGGTTTTGTGATTCCAGTTGCCTCAAATCAAAAACGGATCCAAAAAAACAAAAAAAAAACGACAAATGCATGGAGCAGGCACAATCCAAGGTTTCAAAAAGCCATGAACCACCTAAAGCTCCCATTTTGGGGGGGTTTATGGATAACCCAAGGGGAAGATGAGCTGAAGTCCTCAAAGTGATGGGGAAGAGACACAAGAACAAAAAAAAAAAAAAACGAAATAAACATTTCCATTACAATTGGAACAGAAAGAGGGACAACCGATAAAATCAACAAAGGAAAAACAAACAGTGATTGAAAAAAATTGACTGGAAAACTAAATCCAAAACCCCATAGTAATTTGCCACAAAAGAAGCAAATCCTACACGCTAAACACAGATACCTGATTTGTAAAAAACAATGGGTTTTGTATTTATTTAAATCACCCCTGAGTAAAGCCAGTTCCTACCACAAGGTCTTAGGATTAGAAACTGTGTCACGCTGGGGATAACTGGGCCCTAGGTTTCCTTTGCAGTCTTAAAAATTTCAACAAAAGTTAAAAAAAATGTTTTTGCGTTTGCAACACAACTGATTTTTTTTTTTTCTCTATGAACATGAACTCATTAAACAATTTACGGTTTAAGGGAACGTTTACAAAAAGTGATAAAAAACACATATATATTTGGTGGGGTGGTGGAATTTAGCATTCAAAGTAGACCCTTACCTTACAAAATGTTAACAAAGCAGTATATTAAAAAACAGCAACGTAAGTTTTCAATTTTTCCAAAACTGAATGGGGTTTTTTAATGCTCTCCAGGGTTCATTTAAGTAACATTAGGTGTTTTAAGGATTTTGTTCATTTCGTTTTAATAAATTTACACGTGGAACCTATTGCAGATAAACAATCATCATACTGCTGGGGATTCTGGAGTTGTAAATTCAATTTGAATTCAAATTTAGAAATTCAGATCTATAAAACCATGCAAGGTAAAAAAACTAAACTAATAAAAACTAAGATAAGGAAATTAGTTACCAATTTTTTTGGGCATAGGAATTTTCATTTTTAAAAGTTCGTCTTAACAAAAATCAGATCCCCATGAATACCAGTTCCAATATACTATGAAGTAAACGTTAAAGCTTGATTTACATTGTACAACCAAATTTATACATGGCCATTGAGAATCCCCAACTTGCCAACACATCAAAAACGCAATACGGTTGGCAATTTGTTCTATTCTAGATCAGGTTTTAATGACAAACGATGGTGTGATTGGAGGGAGGGGTGGTGAAAGCCCAGTTGATGTCTGTACAAATTCGCCCAGTTTACTCTTAATTTTGCTGGTTAATGTTTGGTTTTTTTAAGGTGACTCCAATCTCATGCTGCGCATTTTTAATGACTTTTTGACGTGGAGTTAATAGTTAAAGCCAAAACTGAAACAGTTGACTGTGACAAATATGGTTCCTTTAAGGCCTCCTTCCAACTCTGACTTGTCATGTCCAGTTCTGGTCTATATAATGGATGGATATGCTTGTTTTTCCTTCCTGTCATCTGACACAGTCCTGAAGGCAACAAAAAAAAAAAAAAAAAAAAAAACAGTAGTAACTCTCTGGCAAGTTCAAATATACAAAGGACCTCCCCCTCCTAAGTTTCAAAGAGCTCAAAACATGGTGGAAAAGTGTTTTCGTTAGCAAAACAATTGCCTAAAACCTGGAATGTGTACTTTTACTTCTTTTTTTCAAAAAGGTAAATTTGCTACTTTTAATTAATATGTTCCAGTAATGGGTTAAAAAAAAAGTTAAACAAATTTATGTTAAAATTATAACTGCTTACCCTCTGTTTACGGATAGGAATGACCCTTTTTTACTATCACAAAAATTTCATTCAAGGTTGCTAAGATTTATTCAAAACAAAAAAACGGTTACAAAGCCCCCCTGTTAAATAATTGCACAGAGCTTCTGGCAAAAACCAATTTTCTTTTTAATTATCCAATTTAAATTTCATGGTCGTCTTTTAATTAATCCAGATATAATTCCATGGGTTTCTGGTTCCCATTAGTCTCTTTGTTTTCAATTGTCTAATCTATAAACAGAATTCTATAATGTAAATCCCCAAATTATGGTACATTTTTTGCAAAATTCAACATTGTGGACAGAATGAAGGAATGGTTACCCCAAATCAAAACTGGGCATTACGTTAATTGGAATGAAAAGAAGAATACTTGTGTAAAACACTATGTCATTTCGGAACCTAGTTAAATTCCAATATTTATGTTTGTTACCTGTTAAACTGGTTATTATTTCCCCTTAGGAAGGGGAAAGGTGGCAGAGTTGATGGCAGATGTTGGAGTGAGGGTGATTTTGGAAGGTACGTTTGCCTGCCCCAATCCAATATGTGTTGAGGGGAACAGAATGTTGCCGTGGGTTCGAAGGGGCCCTGCCCCTTTCTAGGCCCCTTCGTTTTCCCAGTTTAAAATGACCCCCCAAATCGATAACTACACATCAAGTCCATTCAGATGGGGGGACTATAACAAGCCCAAGGTGGGTCCTGTGTGCGCCTTCCTGGCCTGCCACATGTTTTAAGAAACCCACGGCAGTTGGACAAAAAGGGGAGACGGGAAAAAAGGAAAAAAATAAAAAGAAAAAAAAAAAAGGGAAATTCAAAAAAAGAAAAAAAAAAAAAAAAAGAAAAAAAAGAAAAAAAGAACAACGGAAAAAAAAAAAAAATTAACGGAAAGAGAAGGGGGGGGGGTTCCCCGCTGTTTGCCCTGGCAAAAAATGATGTTTAGAGGAAAGTAGATGAATGATAGCTGCCTTGTATTTTACCTCCCTTAAGCCGCAAAAAAAAAAAACAAAAAAATTCAAAAAAACAAAAAAAAAAAAAAAAAAAAAAAAAAAAAAAAAAAAAAAAAAAAAAAAAAAAAAAAAAAACAACAAAAAAAAAACAAAAAAAAAAACAAAAAAATTGTCACACTTTACTGTTTCGTTGTGCCATCGTGGTAACCGGTCTCCCACCACAAAAACAGAGGGGACACGATTACAACATCTACATGCATCCTATTGTGGAAAAAAAAAAAACTGGGAGGAAAAAATAAATGAGGGGGGGGATAAAATGGGAAAAAATGAGTAGTGACTGATAGTTGAATGGTATGGGGGAAACGACTGAAAATGAGCGCCAGGTTTAGGCCTGCTTCTTTGGACCGGTCTACCGGGTAGGGCAGCCACATGAGTGACAGTGAGGGGGTAGTTGTGTTGAATTGTAAAGAAAGCGAATAGGGAGCTTGGGTCTGTGGACCGATGACAGGGTTTGCTCTTATACCAATATAGTATAGTTAATAAATAATAAATAATTCCACATTGAATGAAATGAAATTTTGTTTGTTTTTTTTTTTATTTGTGGGTTTGGTTGGTTTGTTGTGTGTTTTTGGTTTGTTGCTTCGCTACATTGGTTCCTCCTTGTGTCATTAATCCTACAATTCGTCCCACATTGGGGTGACCACTGAAACACCAATGATAAAGGTCGGGGACTCCAAACAACCAATCTGTGGCATGGCTACGGAAGAATGATACACGGACTGGAGGAAAAAAATATGATATTCCTCCTTTGGATCAGGCAGGTAAATCTGCATCAACAAACAAACAACGTCTGGGAGGGAATTCGTGTGAAAAAAACTCTCTACATTCTTGCTATAGGGGGAAGAATAAAAAAGATTACAATCTGGTATACTTAAACCCCACATTTTTTATCGTTCCTAATTTCTCTTCTGACGGACGGGACGAAACGGAAGGAAAAAAAAAAAAAACATGCGCAGTTAGGAACAACGTTGATTCATCATTTCAAATTGGGATTTGTTCAAAAACGGTGTTTACCTATTAATTCAGGTAAAAAAACTGATTGCAAACCAAAAACATTTTTTGAAAAAACCTATCTAAATTAGAGCGTACCATTATCCTTTTGTAAGGTTTCCTTAAGGGGTTTTCTCAGTGCCGGCCGTTTTCAATAAGGGCTGGAATTAGGTTGAAACCTCACAACAGAACAAAACAAAATGCTGAAATTTCGGTCAGCAGCCTTTAGGAAGTCCGACCGACTTGTTGGAGCTAGGGAGGGGGGGGATGTTCCACAAATTTGGCGGCGATTTTTTTGGGCAGCGGGAGAGGGTAGGTGAAACTTTTGGTTGGGACATATAGAAAATTTTTTTCTTTCCCCCACGTTCATTGCAGGAGAAGGGACATATAATAGTTTCAAAATCATTTTTCACTAGGGTGTTGAATTATAATACGGTTTGTTAAAATTAAACCATTAATTATAGTTTCAATAAATTAATTATGGGATCTGGAATGTTGGGGGATTATGCTTTGTAAACATAGGTTTGAAATTAACCAGTTTTTGGAAAAAATATTAATGGACTTCTGGCCTCTGTTATTGTCGTTTCTTTGTGTTACCCAATGTTATTTTCTGTTCTGGAAATTAATTACATTAAATTTCTCAAAAAGAATCCAAAAAAAAAACTTGTAAATTATGTTATTAATTCGGGTTTCCTTGGGTTTAACACAAAATTTAAAAATTTGGTGTTTTTCGGCCCCTCATTTGCTTACCCACTTGTTAAACCTTTATGGGGCAATTGTACCAACAACACTGTTTGAGGGTTGTATTGGGGGGGACCGGAAGCACTGGGGGACACCCCGCCCTTTTTTTTTAAGGGGAAAAAAAACAAACAAAAAAAAACCACCCCAAAACACCCCCCCACACCAACAGCCACAACCCCAACCCCAAAACAAACCCCCCAACCCACACACCCAACAAAAACAAAACATTTTTTGTTCCCTTAGTTTTTAAATGTTAAGGTTTCGTAAAAGGTTTTTTCATTTTTTTCCCGAAATTGTCAAAAATTGTTCCGTTTTTTTCCACCCCCACACCTGCCAAAAAAACCCCTGGGTCTTTCCAACCCTTTTCTGGGCAACAGGGTGGGCCTTTTCTTTTTTCTCAAAAAATTCCCGTTGGTTTTGCCTACCCGGGGTTCTGGTTTTGGGTTTTATTTGTTCCATTCCCCCACAGGATGTTTTTGACTAAAACACAGGGGGATTGTTTTGTTCCGGAATTTTTTTCTTGCCCGGGGTTCCCAAGAGGCTTCCCCCCATGGCAACTTATGGGCATCGGGGGGCCCGTTGGCCCGGGCACACAAACACACACCTTCACACCCCACCTATTTTTTTGGGCCTGCTTTTTTCCCCTCTAACCCCAACACCCCACCAGCCCCCCACTTATCCCCCCCACCCGAGCGCGGCTCGCCTGGCCCGGCAGGCACCCCATTACCTGCCCACAACACCAAGGGGGGGCCCACCTCCTTCTCCAGCTCTACACTATTACTATAAATCTATGTATCTATATAGAGATATTCACTCTTCCCCCACCCCCCACATCCCTCCTTTCTTTGCCGTCGCCCTCGCTACCCCCCCTTTCCCCACTGTCCCCCCCCCCCCCCCACAACGGTTTTTGACAGAACCACAACCCACGAGACGGTTTGCACAACAAAAAAAAAAAAAACAAAATAACAAAACAAAAAAAACAAAACATTTTTGGGCCTTTTCAAAGCCCCTTTTCTCTTTGCCCCCCTTTGGTAAAAAATGTCTTGATTTTTTTAGTGTGCGATGGATGGTAGGGGGAGGGGGGGGGGGGGGACCACAGGGGGGCCATAAAGTATTTTCCTTTTTTTTTGGCCCAAACCAAACCAATTGACCCAACAAAAAAAACGGGAAAAAAGATTGTTAACAATAAAACCATTTCACAGGGCACCACATTAAGGGGGCACACTTTGTCCTCTTTGTGGGGGATTTTCTTTTTTTTAAAGCCTTTCACCAACATTTGTCTGTGGATGTTATGGGGCAGTGGACGAAAAACTGATTCCCAGGCACCACTTTTTTTCAGGGGGCATTAAAAAAAAAAAGGGCTGAAATATCCCTCCTAAAAGGAAAAAATCATTTCTGTGGAAAAGGATGTTTTCCATATTTTTCCATCCTGAAAAACAACCTGTGTTATGGGGTTTCCCCACCCCAACACTGCCACCCACATTGGTTTTTGTAGGGAAAAAAAGGGGTTCAAACTGGTTTGTTCGGTTGTTTTTGTGTTCCCCAGGGCTGGATTTTTACAAACCCCCCCTTTTTCCAAGTTTAAACAATTTTCTTCCCTTTTTGGGGGCTGGTCATGGGTTGTTTCCTTCTTTGGGGGACCACAAACTGTCAAAAATCAGGGTGGGTGGGGAACTAGGATGTTTGCCAGGAAACCCCAACAGCCGGGGGACCAGGCCACTAACAATACCTGACTTGGGGGGGGGGGTGGGGCTACACTGTCTTTATTGAAAAGGAGAGGGGGGGGGGGGGACCCATGGTAGTTTTTGGGGCGCCCCCAAAAAAACTTCAAAACAACCCCCAACACTCAACATCATCTCTCCTCCTCCAACCCCCCACCTGGGGGGCCCCCATCCAAATCCACTAAGCACCCTGATACCATTTTCCTAAGTAACCCCACAGTTCCCTTCTACAGTGTGTTGGAACAGCCCCACGCCTACCCATAAGACACAGCGCCCCACCCACCTCTCGACGAACGACTCCACTGTCACGTGAAACACAACCCCCCCCAAAACAACAAAGGCAGTTTTATTATGGCAGGATTAAAAGGGAAAATGGGTTTAAAACAATCTCTTTTTGCTAAACTTCTTGAAGAACGTGGGGGGGGGGGGGGGGCCCTGTTTTCAGTTTGGTTTTCCCACCCTGGACATTGTGAAATTTTTTTTTCCAGGATGGAACAAAGTAAGTTGGAAACATCTAGGTTTTTCTAAGGGTCCCTTAATTTTCTGGTTGGGGGGGGCAAAAAATTTGTCGGTTTTCTATCATTCTTGGGGGGGGGCCTTATACGGAATTGGGGAAAACAGGGATAAAAAAACCCTTTAAAATTTTTTGCCCAGTGTTTTGGTAGAAAATTTCTGTGGAAAAGGGGAAATTTTTTTTGTTTTACTGTGTGGATTGGTGGGTTAAACCGGCTTTATTGTGAACTTTTCAACCCAGGTTATTTAACTTATTGTTTGTTCCTTACAATGGTGTGGCCCAAAAATTAAAGTTGTTTTAAAAATTTTAAACATTTACCAGGAGAAAAAGGGCAGGGAACACCAAAAAATTTATGAACAACTCCAACAAATGTGTGAATAACATTTATGATTAAATTTCTTTTTCCAAACTTATGGTTTGTCGGGTGGTGGAGACCTTAAAAAATTTAAACTTTTTTTTCCTAAAAAAAAAGTGGGGGCCCCCAGAGAGGGTGGGCCAAGTGTTTGGGGGAAAGGGGGGGACTTTTTTTAAAGGGGAAAACACCCAAAGGGGTGGGAAATCTTGTTTAGGGGGGGGCCCCAGTCATTTGTTCTAACCCAAATCAAGGGTTTTTCCTGTTTAAAAAACACTCCCCCCCCAACAGGGACCCCCTTTTGGAATTTCATTTTTGCAACCAAAAAAACATTACCAAAACGCTTGCAACCAAAAAACAAGGGGGTCCAACAAACAAAAAAAGGGCAACGAAAAGGAACAAAACAAAAACAAACAAAAACAAAACCTGGGCAGCGGGGCCCCAAAAATCTTGGGGTTTGTACCCCCCCCCAACCCGTTGTGGTGTGGGGGGGGGGGGGGTGGGGGGGGTGGGGGTGGGTGGGGGGGGGGGAAAAAAAACTCCAAATTCATCTAAAAACCAATGCAGGGGGGGGGGGCTTTTACCCCCCAACAGGGGGAGGTTGGGGGGGGCCGGCGTCAAAAAAAAACCAAAAAAACCAGGGGGGGAGGGGGGAGGAACTCTGTGGGTAGCTTTTGGTACCAACCTCTCCTAGGGGGGGGGCAAAATTGCAAGTTTTAAAATTTCCCCCAAAAAACCAAACAGTTTTTACCAATTTCTTTGGTGTTACCCCATGGGGGGGGGGGGGGGGGGGGGGGACTGTTTCAAACCTTCTCCATTTTAATGTTGGGGAGAAAACCAAAAAAAAGGGACCAACCCTTTAGGGGGGGGGGGCAAACGGGGGGGGGGGGGGGGCCTCAAAAAAGGAAAACCGGGGGACTGGTTTTGGTTGGGGAAAATTCAACCTATTTTATATACCAACTTTTTAAAAATCCTTTTAACCCATAACCAAAAAAGTAACAGGATTTTGTTTTAAAAACAACAGTTTTGTTTTTGGGGGGGGCAACTTTAAACTTTTCGGGTCCACACGGGGTCTATTTGTTGTTCCAAATCCAAAAAATTTTTTTTTTCATTTTTTTTCCATGGGGGTTTTTTTTTGGGGGGGGGGGGGAAACCCCCTAATTTTTGCTGGGGGGTGATTTTCCTGTCGCTGGGGGGGACCCCTAGGGGGGTTAAAAAAACATTCACCAACTCTGGAAAAAGCCCTTTTCTTGAGTAGTTTATTTTTTAACAAAAAAGGTTTAACACCAAACAATTAAATTTTGTTTTTGACTTTTTTCTAAGTTATTAAGGGGTTGTAATTGTTTGTTTGATCTATGAATTTTTAAAAAACAGGGAGCGGGGGTGCCAGTGACCTTCTCAAGGGTTTCCACTTTGTCCCTAGAAAAACAAAGGGAAAATTGAAAGAAATTATGGGGAAAAAACCTCCACCCACCAAACTTGTTAGAATTAGTCATGGTTTGTGGGCGGACCGGTTCCCTTAAAGTTTTCCAGGGGGGGGGGGGGCAACAAAAATATAGAGGGAAACAAATTTGTCCTCCTTTTTCTTCTTTTGTTTACCCCTTTTTTTTTGTTCACCACCCCCAGGGTCCAAAAAAGGGGGGCCCTGTGGTTTTTGTGGGTGGGATAACTGTCTTTTTTTTCCAGGTCCTGGGACACCCAAAACTTCATTTGCATTGGGGTGGTTAGGCGGGCGGGGTTGTAAGGACGGGTTTTGTGGGGGGGACTGCCAAACAAAAATCCCCAAACCAAGCAAACGCAGGTGGGGGGGGGGGGGGGGGCGGGGGAAAAACGTTGTGGTTTTTTTCCGGGGGGGGGTTTTTTGGGGGGGGGGGCACAAACCCCCTCATTGACAAAAAAAAAGGGGGGGGGGGGGGGGGGGGGGGAAACAAACTTTTGGGGGGGAACCCCTGCACGGGGGGGGGAGGGGGAAGGGGAAAAAAAAGATAAACGGAAAAAAAAAACAAAAAAGGAAAAAAAGTTGTGGGGGGGCTTGGTTTAAGGGGGGGCGGGTGGGGGAAAAAAACCCAAACGCCCCCCCCAAAAAAAAAATTGTGTGCATTGTTTGGGGGGATTTGTAAAGGGTTTGTTGTTCAACCAAAATTGGAAAAAAAGTATTTTATATGTGGTTGATTGAAACGGAAGGAATTGAAACAAATAATTTTTTATTTTTTTTTGGGTTTTCAAATTTGTTTTTCACCCCACTCCAGTTTTCTTTGGGTGGGAGTGGGAACCGTTAATTTCTTGCCCCTCCCAATTTTTTGATTACCCCCCCTGGTTTTGTAATTATTGTTGTGGCTTTTGGGGGTTTTTTTTTTGTGTAATTAATTTGTGTGCAAGGTTTCAGTGTTTTTTTGTTTTAAAAAAATTTCGGTAGTTTAGGGGGGGGGTTGGCGGTTTTGCGTATTAGGGTTTTTGTACTTAAAAAATGGGAAAATTTGGCCCCCGGGCCTGAAGGGGCCACCTACTTAAGGGCTGTGGGGGGGATAACCAAATTGGTTTTTTTTTGTTAAAATAGAAAGGGGGATGGTTGTCTTAGTGGGCGGGGCCAAAGATTTTGTTGGTGGGGAGGGTGTTTAAATCCCCACACCCAACCCAAAAGGGTGGGGGGTGGGGGGGACCTTGGGGGGGGACCATTTTTTTTGTTCACAAATAAAAAAACCTTTTCGGGTTTTAAGTTATTGTTTAAGGCGGGGGGGACTGGGGAAATATTAAACAAAAAAAACAAGGGGAAAAAAACTGGTTTGGATAAAAAAACAACCGTTGGGGAAAGTTTTGGAAAGGGGCCCAAGGCAACTTGTGTACCCACCCCCACTCCACCATAAATTTTTTGCAAAAAGCCTGCAAAAATCCCCCTCTATTGTTCCCAAACAACAAAATTACACCAATTTTTTCCACAACCCCCCTTTAAAACCCCACCCCCACACACAAGGTTCTAACAGTAGGGGTAAGTAAGGTAGTTACAGTAAGGAAAGGTTAAACACAGTGGGGGGGGACATTTTTTTTTCACCAGGATAAAAAAAGCTTCGGTGGTTGGGAAAATTCAAAAAAAACAGCCATGGGGGGGGGTGGGCTTCCCAAAAAAACCCAGGGGGGGGGGGGTGTGTGGGGGGGCCCCACCGGAATATGCCATCAAAAAAAACCCAAAACACAAGGGGAAGAGTTGAGGGAAAGGGAAAGGGACAAACAACAACCCCAAAAGCAAAACCCCCCTTGGGATATTTTCCACCGCTTTTCCAAGAAATAACCAAACATTTAAAAAACAAACAAAAATGGGTGGAAAAAAAAAGGGGGGGCTCCCGGATTCAAATTGGGGGGGGGGGGGGGGGAACCAAGGGTGTGGGGTGTGGGGAGGGGGGGACCCCCAATTGGGATTTTTTAAAAAAAACAAAAGGGACAATGACGAAAAAAAAAGGAGGGGGATGGTTTTTAAAAAGGGGATTTGGTTCATACAACAAAAAACCAACAACAAAAAACAAACAAAAACAACACCAAAAACAACACAAAAACCCAAAAAAAAAAAAAAACCCCAAACAACACAAAGGGAAAGAAGAAAAAAAAAAAATAAAAAAAAAAAAAAAAAAAAAAAAAAAAAAATTTATTAAAAAAAAAAAAATAAGGGAAAAAAAGGGGGACCAGGAAAAGGAAAGAAAAAAAAAACTTTCTTAAATGGGGAAAAAAAAAACTTTAGGGGGCCCCGCAAAAAAAAACACAAAAGTTCAGGGGGCGCCCCAAAGCACTGTCTCCACAACCCATGGGGGAGGGGGAAGGAGGGACGATTTACTGCTCTGTACAAGAAAAACAGGGAATTTATAACCCGTGGACCAAGTTGTTGGGTACAGGGGGACGGGGTACAAACTTACATTCAGGGGTGATATTTTAAACTGTATTGAAGAGGGTTCAGCTGTTGCATCATGTGAAGCCACTTTGAAAATGTCGAGGGTGGTTGGCAGAAATGAAATGTGTCCTTCAGGGAACTCCTTAAAAAAAACAGGTGGAAAGACAGTAATTTAAAACACTAGTGTCCAAAACTGCTGATCTTTAAAACAATACACGGGATTCCACAATGGGCGAGGGGTTTGCAAGATTTCAGGGCTGGATTCCGACCAAAGGCAGAAGTAGTCACATGGGGGGACACAAATCCACTTCAAATCGGTGTACCTTTGGCGAAAAGGGAATTCTACCACCGTCTGCAGGAACCTTCAAAGGAAGAGTATTTGCCCAGAATTTGGACAGGAGGACGCTACCGGGCACCAATTATTAAAAAAACAAAAACAAAACAACCCAACAATTAAATTAAACAAACTTTGGGCCGGCCAAAACACATAATGAACTGCCCTTAGCGGCCATCTAGGCTCCAAAAACCAGCCAGGGGCCGTTAGTCCCCAGGGGATGCAATGGGGAAGTTAGGCCAATGGCTTCAGCTGGGAGTTGCGCAGGGGGGGGGCCATTTAATTATTCTTCCACTATCCAAAAAAAGTCAAACGGTACTAGGGGGAGGGAGTAATTCATGACAGAGGGATCTTATTTGCACTGGGGGGACCACAGCCACGGTGAAATTTTGGGTGGAAAACGGGGTGGGCAGCCCAAAAAAGGGAGAAACAGGAGACAGTGGGGTTTTTCCCGGGCAGGGGACAGGGGGGAGGGACAACCTTAAAAAGGGAACGGCCACCCGGATGAGGTCTGCAAAGGCCCACCTATTATTGGGCTCCATGGTTTTCGTCCTGAAACCTGGAAATGGCTTCCAACCTTGTCTGGGAACCCTCCACAAGAGACCCCAAGACATTGACATCCTGGGAAAAGATCCACAGAGAAGAGCGCTCAGCTATGCCTGCAACCTGCTAATTTTTTGGAAGAAAAAACAAAAACGCGCCACCAGGGGGGGCACCGTCCCCCCACTGATCTTCTCCAGAAAAACTCCAGGTGGTAGAAAAACAACCTTGAGACCAAACACCCAGAAGGGCACCACACTAGACTGGAATGCTGTATTGCGCATTGACAAGAATGTGGGCTGTTAATATATCCCACCCTCCATGCTATACCGACCTTCCTTCTCACTCCAGGAGCTCTCGGCAGGATAGTGGTACATCATCTCCCGGCAGGAGCACTCAAAAACACCGCAGCTCTACACAACTCCTTCGTCCCCCACGAACAGTGTGAGGGAGTGGAATAAACTCTTACTAGTGAGACCAATGCAGCTCCAACAGTAGTGGCATTCTTCAATCCACAGTAGAATTGTACATGTATATGTAGTCTTAAAATCCTGTTTTAACCAAAGCCATCCAACCAGGTGGCTGGCACTCAGCTAAACAGCAGAAACCTTCACCGCCAATTTGGGCCCGGCTTCTAGACGAGGAAGAAGATGAAGATACTTTTCACCAAACTCCTGAAAAAGCATCATGACTGATGCTCTCGAAGATTCAGGGTGTCAGCAACCCGAAGCCATGAAAGCACAACCAATTACGAACTTTCGATTTAATATATGATATTGATGGCCTGGCAGCAGTGAAACACACGAACTCGCCAAGTTTTGTTTAAAACTGGGATGAAACGCCAAGAGATGGCATGTGACAGTCAGTTCTTAAAAAGACCAAGTTGATAGCCAGCCACAATACATCCATACCTGTGCAAACACTGGTGTAACAGTCACTGGACCACACAGCTAAGAACTCTTCAACAGTTCACAGTGCCCGGGATCCATCATAAACAATGAAGAATCGAAACAGAAATCTTCTCTCGAGCAACCAAAGACATCAGCACTGTCCAAACCTGAAACTTATTTGGAAGGACAATGATATCTTCATGAAACTCAAGAGCATGCTCCTGCATGGACTATTTATTCAATTTTCTGTATCCATGCAGAACATGAACCTCTTCACAGCAGATAGAAAAGAAGAATCCACGCCATGGAAATGAGACGCTACTGCAAGTACTAAACATCGGATATGCTGTTCATATCATCAATGCATGAGTGTATTAAACCATCAAACAGCACATCGGACCGTAAGATCTGTGACATCAGTTAAATGAAGGAAAGCTGTGTTGGTATGGCCATTAACAAGATCCAAATGGCCTTTTAAAATAACCCCTCAGTACAATCGCTGAAAAGAGGCAGATGGAAGGGAAGACAGGGTAAAAAAAAAATCGATGGACTGAGAACATTGCAGAATGGACGGAGGGGGAAAACATTTCCAGAGACGCACAGCTTGACACATAACCTTCAGAACTGGAAGAACACTGTGTGTGCTTGTTAAGTGCAGCACCCCAGCGATTCTTACAGAGTCGAGGAAAGATGTTCTCTGAGTACTTCTCTCTTCTGCCTTCAACACAGACACGCTAAAGGGTGATTCTATTCGGCTTCGTGACTTTGGGGGATAGACGGAGTGTACGAAGAGGGCGCGAGAGGACTGGGCAATCTACTGCTGTTGAAGAAATGTGGATGGATTGCACGCGCGCGCGCGCGCGGCGGCGCGCGCATGTGTGTGTGTGTGTGTGTGTGTGTGTGTGTGTGTGTGTGTGTGGTGTGTGTTGTGTGTGTGTGAGAGTAGTATTAAACAAATATAGTTTATAGAACCTCTTTCAATAATCAGCTGCTCCTCTCATTCTGTACCATGAATGTTCTAACCACCACACTTTCTCACAATTTCCATACATATCGACAGCGTACAATATACATGCTGGCTCTTGTGAATATGACATTGTGACAGGCGAGTGACATCCAGGACGTTATAATTTAAGGTTGTTAGAGATGTGGAATGCTGGTTGGTACCACGCAGCAAGAGGTGAGTTTTATGTTAACATCATGGGCCAGTCCAGAATCCAGACGAATGGCACCGAATGAAGGAGGGACCAGTTTCCTTTTCAATCACAACACAGAGTCTGGACATAAGAAAATAGGTCATCTCATGAGGAAGAAAGAATGTAATGGGAGACTTACATCTCAATTGATTGTATACTCTACTAGGACTACATTTGCCTGTTGCCTGTGGAATGCTCTGTCCAATTCCCAGAGCTACGCACCCAGTGTGGGATCGGTATTCCTGGCCAGTCTCAATCTGTATGGAAAAGACCAAAATAAAAGGGCGCAGGAAAAAAGAGGCCTGGGTCTGTAGAGGCCTGGGTCTGTAAGCGTGATGCCTCAAGTGTGTTGGATATGAGGATAGGTGTTCCTCGGAGCAGCTCCCAGATAGTGCAAACCTCACTACAACGAGACATGTTGCATCCACGTGATTGGAACAGGCGGACTAAGAGGCGGAGAGAAAATCTCCAAAGTTGTTGAAGCGTGCTTAGAAAGGAGTGTCCACATGGGTAGATCAGTTGGGACTCACGGTGACCTAGAGCAAACAGTCATGGTGTGTCTAAAGGCAGATAAGAGACTAGTCTTTTAAAAACACAGACAGAACCACAACACACAAGACACGACTACACACGAACACAACGCACTACACACACCACACCACCACACTGACACACACACATACGATGTTTTTTGGTTATTGATGGGGCCTTTGCAGCGCTTGTTCAGAGCCGCGTTATTCCCGTCATATTACGTTCGTCTGTCACAAATGGCCCAATCCCCCAAATAAATGGCACCAACTGCAATACCAACAAACCACCAAAAACCACGCACAAATGTATAATTGCAAATCAGACAAAGCCGTACGCATCTATGCTAGGACGCAAATACAGACGACCCAAGGAAGAGAGAATAAAGGTTAAGAAAGAGCAGGTGTTTTTTTTACAGGACTACGTCTTGACCCCTTAAGTGCATTGTTCTCCACAATATATATGCATTTTTGTAATTACTCAACCACGACACGCCACTGCTACCAGTCGAGAGTGTTAAACGCTTTTGCGAGGTTGTTCATGAACAGACGCATCACAAGCGGGTTTAACGGCCCTCGTCACCAAGTGGTTGAATCGGGGTTTTGATTTTTTTTTTTGTTGGCTACTTTAAGCGCGATTTTGTCCGTTAGGGAAGAAGACAGAATCACCGGTATGCCCCTAAGAGGAAAGGGTCGTTTGCTGGATTTAATTTTAAACCGGCCAACCCAATACCTATGAGGGATTCTAGAGCCGTCTTGTTGTAAAGTTACTATAGCGGAAAAATGATCACGGTGAGTACGCGATCGCTATGACTTCCCATACCACAAGTAAGACATGTCCTTTCAAAGACGACAACCCGTTACTACACTACCGACGCGACCACACTTCTGATTTTTTGGACCTTCTTCTCCTTGGAACGAAGAGAAGTTGTGTCGGTGTAAGTCCGAACAAGGCAGGTAAAAAACACGGGATGCTTAAGTAGTTTTAGATTACCATATATGTTCTGTACGCGGGGCTCTGTACTGAGCGATCACTCCGTGCGACGGCCATCACCAGAAGAGAATTGGCTAACCGTGGCGGAAGCCAGACTAAAACTGAAATAGAAGCTGACACGTCCCTGTTACCTTCAGCTTTTTTTTATTTTTATGTTAGCTAAAGGGTAACGTTGGGTCGATGTTGGCCCAGTCCTCAAAGTATTTCAGCAAAGACTTTGATTAAACGGCATAAGGGTCGGCGACGGTGGAGGTGGCGGGGTCTGAAAAGCAGAGTAGCACCGGCATCCTTGCACTGGAGGCACCTTCCAAGGTTTCATACGACGGCGGGAGGAGGGGGGGGGGGGGGGCGGGGAGGTGGGTATATGGGTAGAGGGGAGAAACGAGCGGGGGATAGCGGATCTCACCTCCGCTACCTAATTGTCACCGGCAGGAAACAATTGGACGGGTAAGAGGAGGACACGGCGGCTGTCGTTTTCAGAGGAAATGTGCACAAAGAGGGTGGTCGTTGCATAGTTCCACACACTAAGAGTAAAAGTGGGCCCGGTACTTGGTGGTTAAGGACCAGAACCAAATTAATTGCGGAAGCTCAACTGGAACGATAACTATGGCTTCAACAATATGGCAGTCGCATCTACAGACATATCCGTTTCAGACGCGCGCAATTGTGTGATCAACGGACAAAATGAGAAGTAGAAAACGGTGAGAATAAGTCCTCTGTTGGACGACCTTCAAGAGTGCAGAAGCAAGTCGAAGCTAGAGGCACCATCTGGACAGAGCCACCCACGTAACAAGTCCAGGAATGATCTAATTTGCTCCCATAAGAAAAAATAACACCAGAGATCACACTTTTTATACAAGACTGGCACAGGCCTTATAAAACTTGAATAAAGTCAGAAAGTACAAAGACGAACAATCCAATAGTGGGTGAGAGAAAAACGGTAAGCGGCGCCAACAGGCGCCAAACACTCATCTGTCGATCCCAGAGAAGGCCAGTGTGGGCAAAGGTCTGGAATTTCAGTGGAGGTGGGGGTGGAGGGGTGGGATTGAACGCTGAGCAGAAAAAAGGGAAACATGCATTATAGGAAAGACATATTTAGATATGAAAAACTTCTTCCCGTAGCTGCATGAAGAACCATTCGTAATTTACGTTGAGAAGGAGATTATGTACTGAAATTGCCTTGACTGTAGGCCTTTCATCGTTGAGATTGGCTAATCATCAGGGAATGACACGCGCCTGGTTGGTGGACTGTGCTTGTGTTGCCTAAAAGACGCCAGACCAAAAAGTCTCCAATAATCCTGATGGGTGTTTCCGTCATACACCACAGGGTGCAACAAAAATGAAAGTTCAACAACAGCGAAAAACCCACGCACTGCCAGTGATAGCGGATAGGGAAGTGGTACAAGAAACCAAATTAACGAAATAAGGGTGGGGGATGAAAAAGTGTCTGATAAAACTTAAAGGACAGAGTAAATGCGAAAACAGATAGAAAAAATTTCTACAGAGGACGACAGAATACTTTGAAACCCCACCGCTGGGCGATTCACCCAAAGATCAAGGGAGATCCAAACGCAAACATCCAGACGGACAGAAAAAAAAATATACCTCGCTGTATCAAATTGAAAACACAGGTGACTGAAAAGGAAACGCTGAGACACGGGGAACAGGTAACTAGTAGGGTAACTCTAGGCTGCCATAGCAAATACATAACACTAGAGGCGGTCACTTTACGATTCCCAGCCTGGCACAGGACCTTTTGAAACTTGAATCAAGCTCAGAACAAATACAAAGACGAACAATCTATAGGAGGGGAACACCCAAGCGCATGGGACCACAACAAACTCCCATCGGTCATCACAGTAATGCATTACTACGGCAAAGATTTGGATGGGTTGACTGGGTGTGGTGTGTGGAGTGTGGAAGTTGACCAACCTGGGAGGATGCAAGTAAAAAAAAAAAAAAAGACCAACAAAAAGTCGTATTACTAGTGATGGATAAACTATCACTAGTGCATATGAGGAATCTGTCGGTAGATTCCCTTTTGAGGAGACTAATTATTATAGTAAGATGGAACAATAGCTCAGGGTAACTATCATAATCCCTGTGAAGACCAGCAAGTCCTAGTTCTGTATTGAGCCAGGGCGTGTATGAGGCCTGGTCATCTGCTGGATTGGAAATAGTTTCATCAGGAAAGGACACGGAGGGAGGTTGGATCTCGGGGCGACTGTGGCGAGATCCAACAGCACCCCAAAGCTAGCCCAGCGAAGAGTAGTGAATGAAACAAAACGACAAGTGTGGGATGTGGTAAAAATTTGCTGAAAAACTAAAGTCATTATGCGAAACGGATATAAAATGTAGGGGACCGTTCTTTGAATCAACGCTTGGGATCCACACGTAAAGCTAGAGCTGTCCCCTCTTTCTCACCCGCAGTTCTTTTCTATCCACTCGTCCCCTTCCCCCCCCCCCCCCCCCCCCCCCCACCCACACACACACACACGCATACACCATCATGTACCCCGTGGCGCAGCTGCTTTCCCGAGCGGTCACGGATCATGGTCGTCTTAATTCTAAGTGGAATCGGGGGTTGCCTTTTCCTCTTGCCCTGGGAAGTGGGGGGGTGGGCGGGTGAAGGATGTGTAGGATGAGAGGGGAAGGGATGGGGGGAGGAGGAAGGGGAGGGTGGTGGTGGCGGCAAACCCGATTACGCCTTTTAATGAGTTTTTATCTCTTTCTGTCTCTTTTGTGTACCTGACCAACAAAGTTGCGACACCTCACAGGGCTGCAGCTTCAAATGACACCCATGGGTTTCCAAGGGACCCAGGCAAAAATTCTAGGGACTGCAGTTGATCTCATTGCAGATTATAAGAAAAAATTATCACCTCAACTTAGGTTCTTTTCTGTAAGGCTACAAAGTCTGAGGCCTGCTGCCGAACGAACTGAGCAGATCAAAACCGGCAATGAACAAATGAAATTGTGTAGACTTTTTTTCAGAGTCGGTGCATCTAAGTCCAAATTCCAACACCAATAATTTGTTCAACTCTCCATGCTCGGGAAAGAAGCATGTAAGTCGTTCACCTTTTTCCCTCATTATTATTTTCGTATGGTTTCGACTGTATTTTTTAACCACATAACATACTAATGTAAATAGTATGTATAATGTATCGCTTCCACTGGTGTATGTAAAATTCTGAATTATTTTTGTTTCAGTGTGAAGCCAAAAAATATGTATCCTGACGGTGCAAGCCGAAGCGATCGGAAACAAGCGCAGAGAACCCAGTAGCCGAGGTCAGCTCGTCAAGGGAACAGATAAGCGGGACTTCAGCAGAAGCTACCCCCCTTGCTGTTTTTTGACCAGATTGTTCCAAGATGGATTTTTATGACCCGGAGTCACGACAGAGTATGTATTTTGTATGAAGTGACATAGTATGGTGGCATATTCTTAAAATGAAAATAAGGGGTCTATGAATAGAGGAAATGATCAGCCTGTGCAATCATTAATGGTACAAGCCGCTTACTAGCATTGTTTCACAATAGATCGGATTTAATACTATGAATTCGAAATCAGTACTCATCTAAGAGTTCCCCAAAATAAAACCAAACTCTTTATTCGTCGGAAACACTGGTGTTATTGTCGCAACAGTGGATAGAGATTCCCAATCGTAGTTGTCTGCTCTTCGTGGCGTCATGGCTCATGGAGACCAATTTTTTTTTTTCTCCATACTTCTCTGTTTTCAGAGTACTTTTGTTGATTTAATATTAGTGATTGGAACATAACATTAAATGTTAAAGGGCAACATCAATGATTGTAATCTGCATATCATTTGATTAAACCACATTTGTCCAAATAAATGTAGGCCTCTTCGGGGGCAAAAAAATACTTTTAATGGATGGAATTGGCTTAAGAAAGAAAACGATTGTTGATTTTATTATGATATTTAACAAATAGAAAGAGACTGACATGAAAAGAAGGAAAGATAATTCATGTGTATATTAGTGTGTCCATGTGCTTTCATTCTCTGTATTATTTTCATGTCGCGGCAAGTTGTCTAGAGCAGCAAACTAAAAATTTTGGATATCAAGTTTTATGCGTAATACGTGTGCGCTGCCGGATACCATCCGAACTTAATAGAAAATATTTTAGTTCGGCTCGTCGTAAAATGGAAGACAGCATCTAAACAAGAGCATCATATTCAGTGTAAATTCCGGTGAAAACTCCACTTTCACTTTGTATCACGTTGGATATGCTTATGCACACAGACACCTTTTTACACATGTAGAGACATATATCTCAAAGCATGAAACGGTCCACAACTGATTTTAAGTGCACTGCCCGATTCTGATAGTGTGACCAACGGAAATGACATGTATTTAAAACTGCAATACCTAGGGGACAAAATTTACAGAAATGCTTCAAATGCTAATCCATAAATAAAGTTATTAGACTTAGTTGCAAAGTGAGGCTTCTCCAGGCAGAAATCTAAACAAATTTTGAAAAATATTTTCTAAAGCTCCCCGAAGTTGGAGATAGGCTGCCTTAATGCGGGATAAAAAAAGGTCATACACACAAAAACTCCACTCCATATACAGGTGATGTCTGCAGGAGTATCCAGTCTGTGGTACCGCAGAAGAGGAAGATTACTAAAGCTCCAGCCAAAAAAATGACTGACACAACCATGAATCACACACGACAGGAGAGCACGATGCGTTTTCACAACCTCTTATGTCTTCTTCAGGCAAGATAGACTTTCATTAGTCTCTGACATCAGCATATTAAAGCTATCAAAGTATATATACTTTAATGTTCAAAGAATGAAGAGGCAACCTGTTTTTAGCTTAATCCCAGAATACTGTATTGTTTTTCTTTTGGACAACATTTTCAATGCAGTGTACAATGGTCAGTAAATTAGTCCATTGACAAGTATCATATATGCCTTTAAATTTCCTTTCTGGAGCTTACTGCCAAGAACACAGTTGATATGTTGTCTTCGAGACATGAAGAAATAAATCTAACCCTCTTGGGGAATTAGTTACAAAACTCGGTGATTGCTTCACTGATACACAATGTATTTTTGAATGATGGTTAAATTACCGAACCCAGTTGTTCAACAATCTAATTGCTGAAACCATGATTATGGAATGTGATTTTGTAATATGGAGAAATATGTGAAGCTTGAAAGATGGAGTGCATATAGAAATTTTTGGGCTGTTCAAAAAGATATGTACAACATGTTGTGTATGTGTGAACGTACCTGTTATGAAACACACCATACAAATTCAGATTTGGTGTAAGTGTTGATATCATTTAGTTTTAATGAAAACATAAATAAGCTTACTCTCTAGTTGATTTTGACAAATAAAAAGTACAGTTTGACTTCTTTTTTTTGTTTTTATTGTGTTCACATGCTAACTTCCACATCAGCTTTTAGTGCTAAGAAATCATGATTGTAAATTGAAAATCTTTTAATTTAGGTTTGAGTAGTAACTCTGATTTTTAAAGCTTTTCTGTGCAAATCAGACAGCACAGCAATTTTACCAATCAAATTTCAACTGTTCACAATGAAATATAGAAAAGAGTGTAGGTGACTTTACATTATGAACTCAGTATGAAAAAATGTTATTTTGTCATTGTTTTCGTACACATGATATAGAGCAGTAGACAGAGCTTCCTGTCTAAAGCATTTACGCATTTTCATCAGTTGCCAGGTAGATTTTTATTGTGGGTCAGGAGAAATCCACAAAAGAGGGGAAGCAAACTTCTATGTCTTTTGCTGAGGAGAGTTTGTGTGTGTGTGCCGTGTGTGTGTGTGTGTGTGTGTGTGTGTGTGTGTGTGTGGTGTGACTGGCAAAAATATAAAGGAGATTGCATTTCTGTTCTCTGACATACTCAAATAAACTGATATAAACTGTTTATAGATCGGAATTTCTTAGTTTTGTTTCTCTGACCCTTGTTGTTAAAGTTATTGAAAACATTCTTCATTTTGTTTTTAAAATTATGGAGTTAAATCATGCATGAAAGGAAAGGCCTGTGACATCATTAGACAGCCCTTGTGTTAAGGCCTGAAATCAGTTAACCTTTCAACTGAACACTCGAACCACTACCAAGGTTTGAAATGAATGTCTCTCGGTCCAAAAGATTAGCTTTAGGATCAGCTTAGATTTTTCCCGATACTGATCTGCATTTACCCTCCTCCAATGTACGTGTATGGTAAACCAATTTTGCCAAATACATACTTTTTTCCGCAGGGTGGAAACAGCGTGGAACTGTATGACATTCAACCTTTTTTTGGGGGTGGGGTGGGAGTGGGGCGTCAGAGCCCCTCGCGCCCGTCCGCGGCGACACGCGAGGGCCACAAGAGTCCTTTTCATGCGTTGGGCAAAAGTTTGTGTCGTGTTTGATTGTCGGTCATTTACATTCTGGCATCAGAGCGAGATTCATTCCTGGTCACCTGACTTTGTTCGTAGTTAGTGTTATACAGTCTGCTTCCGTATAATACATTCATCCAAAACATAGCCTAAAACTAATCAATATACAAGATGCTTAGTGTGCGACCACACAAGCTCGTTTTCGCGAGTATCCTTGGCGGTATATCATGTACATTAAATTGCAGATGCTCGAAAACATGTTTGGAGTAAGTATCTTTCCACTTCATCATTTCTCACTGACCATCCAGCCCTCACTATAAAGATCAGAGTTATATCAAGTAACATGACATATCATAATATAGCTCTTAGCCAGGAGAAACTGCTCTTTCAGTATCTTGTCAGGTAATCACAGCGTCATCAGTACAGTCTACGGAAAAAAGTTTGCATGATGGATCGTTCCACTTCTATTTGTTCATCGAGACATCCAGCCTCATGGTCCCTTTTACATCTAAACCAGCAGCTTGTAGAAAGCCAAAAGTGCAGTTCGAAGGACATGCCGAGAGAGGCGAGCGTACGCCCGAGCAGGAAGATGGTATTCGGAGAGAGAGGGGTGAAGGCACGGTCTTTAGAGCGATCATTTAGAGTTCAGGTTATTATTTTATATGTACGCCTAGTGATTAGGAGTGTTGGATGTTAGATGAGGACACGGCACGCGCTGAGCCTTCGACGATTGAGTGTGCAGCTAGGTGATGTGGACTGGCTGGATAAACGCGTTGTGTGGTGAGGGATAAAAGGTAGGGAGTGGTTGGGTAGGTCGAGAAGAGTAATCGTACGCTGAAATGCACAGGTGGTAAGAAGAAAATAATCAATGGAGAACCTAAATGAAC
>JADBJO010022518.1:0-10000 GCA_016801955.1 Conus betulinus | reverse complement strand
GATGGAGACACCCCATCTTGTTCTCTCTCTTTTTTGCAGGTACTTCAACTTCTCCGCTTGACTCCAACTGTACTAAATGCGCGGCAGTAAGAGACATGAGCATCCTTGTGATAGGATGGTGCCGACAGATCATCCTTGTGAGAGGATGGTGCCGACAGATCATCCTTGTGATAGGATGGCGCCGACAGATCGAGTTCCCCCGGTACCTCACTGTCGGTACTGTCTTTGCTCACATGCTGTACAGTAGACGGTTTCTTCAGCTTAAGGAAATGTGTATCTCAAGTCATCACATAGTATAGTTTTTGTTTTCTTTAAATCTGTATATACTGCCTATGATTTAATAGAGTAAATCAGGAAAGGAACTTACCCTCAATGAGTACTGATGGGAGGAGAAAAAAAATCATGTTTTTTTTTTTCTTTTCTCTCCTTGTCAAAGGCTTGACGATTTTCATGCCGATCAGTTTTGCTTGTCCTATTAGATGTGAATCAGCAAATGAGTATTTGGTTGGAGGTATGCGTGTGGAAAGTAGTAGGACGGGTGAGGGTACAAGGAGATTGGGGGTGGGGGAGAAAGGAGCGTGTGTGTGTGTGTGTGTTGTGTGTGTGTGTGTGTGTGTGTGTGTGTATGCGTGTGTGTGTGTGTGTGTGTGTGTGTGTGTGTGTGTGTGTGTGTGTGTGTGTGTGTGTGTGTGTGTGATCGTGCCTTCGTGAGTGCGTCTTAACTCCATACTACCCCATTCGTTGAAAGGAGAAACTAGGAACCCAAATTCACTGTTTTATGCTCTCTTTACCAAACACGACAGAGAATTTCACAATAAGTCAGTAACACACATAATAGCTTTTTTTGTCCAAACTTTATGTTCAATTATTACGCAAACGTTCTCAGTCACTTTTCTTTCTACTTTATACGTATTTACCGACCCCCCCCCCCCCCCCCCCCCCCCCCCTCCCTTTTTTTTTTCTTCTTTCTTTTCAATAAGCAACACAAGCATACTATTTCTCCTTTGCTTTTTTAAATGGTTGCGGGTAAATGTTTCTTTTTTTTTTTTTAATTCCACCAGCGGGAATCAAGCTTCCAGGAGGATGGTAGTACGATCCGATTGCGGATGCTGAGGTTTTTCTGGAAAGAAATCCTAAGTTTCTAACGCTAGCTTTGGAACGTGTAAGCTTGAATTAATGTTGTGTTTGTCTCAATAGGTTTTTGCTTTTTCTCTTTACGTCTTTATTATTCCCCAACTGCAACTTATCCTTGAGGGATCAGTACTGTGACAAACAGAATCCTTAGCAGACGTCTGTCTGCACTGCTTCGGGCCGCTTTCTGGTCCTTCGGAAAGCAAGTTTTCCATTTCCATTTCAACCCCCAAGAGTGAAAAATATCTATCAGCTTGACCTAAGCTAAGCATCCTTTCTTCCTGTCTGGAAACTTCTGGCCTCCGTACACGTGGGAAACACACCGCCGTACAAACAGTGAGCTTCTCTCACTAATGTCACAACAAACGATGTTAGGGATTCAAGCATTGTTCGCATATGGTGGCACATTTTTTGGTCAAAATCTCGCTTTTCAACATCGCCCCTGTATTTCACACCTCGTAACTCTTGTCATGACAACCGGCCAAACATTTTCGTTTTCTATCAACACACTTCATAATATAATCATGGTGGTATGATATTCTTGCCTTTTTCAGATATTAATTTTTCTTCATTTTTAATATAGCCAGATTAGGAAAAGGTCAATGAACAAATTGATTTATACCTGCTTACGAAACCCGTGCATTTGAGACAGTGTACATCGATCGGCAACGGATTTTGTCTTCGATGTTTCTAGTGTGGAAGTCTTCGTCGTCATCGACATTGTCCTCTTCCTCTTCAAATGCTGTCTATACATTATCATAGATAAAAACGAATGTACAGACCTGTGTGTGTGAATGTGTGTGTTGTGTGTGTGTGTGTGTGTGTGTGTGTGTGTGTGTGTGTGTGTGGTGTGTGTGTGCTTGCGTGCGTGCGTGCTTGCGTGCGTGCGTGCATGTTGTGTGTGTGTGTGTGTGTGTGTGTGTGTGTATGTGTGTGTGTGTTGTGTGGTGTTGTGTGTGTGTGTGTGTGTGTGTGTGTGTGCGTGCGTTCGTGTGTGTGTGTGTGTGTGTGTGTGTGTGTGTGTGTGTGTGTGTGTGTTGTGTTGTGTGTGTGTGGTGTGTGTGTGTGTGTGTGTGTGTGTGTGTGTTGTGTGCGTGCGTGTGCGTGCGTGTGAGTGTGTGTGTATGTGTGTTTGTGTGCGTGCGCGCCGCGCGCATGTGTGTGTGTGTGTGTGCGTGTGCGTGTGTGGTGTGGTGTGTGTGTGTGTGTGTGTGTGTGGTTGTGTGTGTGTGTGTGTTCCCCCCCCTAAAGTGGAGATGGAAAATGTAATTCGACCTTAAAATTAATCACCCTTCACTTTTTTTCTCACTCAAGACATTGAGAACACAAAACGTTTGAGAGTGTAAAAAAAACCCCACAAAAAAACTATCATAAGAAACCCAAAAAATCTGAATTCAAATACTTGCATGTCAAAAAAAAAAAAAAGAGATTTCCCGAGATTCCCTCGAGAGAGGTAGTTTCTGAGATGGTAGGCTGAGGGAGCCGATGGAAAGAGGACGAGAGGAGAGACGAGAGAGAGACGACAGACAGACAGACAGAAGATCAGACAGACATGAGGGCAGACAGACAGGCACGACAGACAGACAGCACAGACAGACTACAGACAGACAGGGCGCGAGGAGCGGAGAACATAAACACCCAAAACATGATGTAGCAAACATAAAGAGAACAACATAAACCATTCACCACCCCTCGTTCCCCTTCTTCCCCCCCCCCCCCCCTTCCCCTCCGCCCCCCCCTCCTTTTCCCCCCCCACCCCCCCCCCTCCCAACCAAGCCACTACTACCCCTCCTCACTTCCCCCTATGCCCCTTCCCCTTTATAAATCAATGTCAAATCAATCGTGCGTCTCTCCATTCTCGACGTTGTAAGGAGGACAGCACCTCCCGTGAAGCAAGGTTTTTTTTTCGACAATGTTTATGGCCAATCGCAATACAGCGTGTCATTTATATCCGGGCCTACAACATGGGCGGCTTCCAACGTAACCCGGTCTCTGGCCCTTTGACTAAGGGATGAAGAAAGGAGAGAGAGAGAGAGAGAGAGAGAGAGAGAGAGAGAGAGAGAGAGAGAGAGAGAGAGAGTTGGCGTTGTCTATTTTTTTTTTTTTTTTTTTTTTTTTTTTGCTGCGTCTTTACTTTTTTTTTTTTTAAAAGGATAGAGACGCTACAACAAACTAAGATAACAACGTATGCTTCCCTGATGTTTGTGAATGTTTTTTTTTCCTTTTTGTTCAAAAGTTTGAGGACATGAATGTCCCGGACTTACGTGATAAAAAATGAGACAAAATGAAATGCGTTTCATTTATAATTAATGCTCTCTTTCTCACCCTCTATCTCTTTGTTCTTTCTGTCTATCTGGTCTGTCTCTGTCTTCTACTGTCTGTCTGTGTGTCTGTCTATCTTTCTGTCTGTGTATCTGTCCTTGTCTTCTGTCTAGGTCTGTCTGTCTGTCTGTCTGCGGTCTGGTCTGTCTCTCTTCTCGCTCTCTCTCCGTCTCTCTCTCTCTCCTCTGTCGATCCTTCTTTCTGCTGTCTGTCTCGCTGTCAGTCTCTCTCTCTCTCCCCTCTCTCTCTCTCTCTCAAATGTCTTATTGTCTAACCGTCTGTCTGTCTGTTTTGTGTGTCTATTTATCTCGGTCTATTAGTCTGTTTGTCTGTCTGTCTCTGTCTTTTCTGTCTGTCTGTCTGTCTGTCTGTCTTCTGTCCTGTCTGTTCTCTCTCTCTCCTCTCTCTCTCTCCATCTCGTCAACCTCTCTCTCATCTCTCCTTCGGTCTGAGGCTCTCTCTCTCTCTCTCTCTCTCTCCTCTCTCTCTCTCTCTCGGCATTGCTCCTTTTCCTCTTTATGTGAGCACTGCCCTCACATTGTTATAGTCCCGAGGCCTTGAAACAGTAAAATTGTATTCAACTGTGTTCAGAATTGTTCAATTGTATTCAAGTGTTCATTCCTACCTCTCTCTCTCCTCCTCTCTCTCTCTCCAATCTCTCTCTAATCCCCTCTCTTCGCACTCTCTCTTCTCTCTCTCACTCTCTCCTCCCTCTTCCCTCGCCCCCTCCTCCTCTCCTCTCTCAATCCTCCCCCCTCTCCTCTCCCCTCCCTCCCTCCTCTATCCTCTCTCTCTCTCCTCTTCCTCCTCTCTCTCTCCTTCTTCTTCCCTCGCTCTCTCCTCTCCTGCCTCTTCTCCCCTTCTCCTCTCTCCCTCTCCTTCCTCTTCTCATCCTCCTCCTTCCCCCCCCCTCTCCTCCTCTCCCTCCTCCTCTTACGTCCTTCTTCCTCCTCGCCGCCCTTTCCTCTTCTCCTCTCTTCTCTTCTGCTGGGGCTTCTTCTTCTTCTGTCTTCTGCTTCTTGCTTGCTTCTTCTTTCTTCTTCTTCTTCTCTTCGTCTCCTCCTCCTCCTCCTCCCCTCCTTGCCTCCTTCCCTTCTTTCTCTTCTTGTGGTCTAGCTTTCTCTTCTCCTTCTTGCTTCTTCGGCTTCCTCCTCCTCCTCCTTCCGTCCTCCTCCTCCTCCTCCTCCTTCTTCTTCCCTCGTCCTCTCTCCTCCTGTCTCCTTCTTCTTCCTTCTTAGGTCTTCTTCATCTTCTTCTTCTTCTCGTCTTCTCTTGTAGGTATAAATATGCTTCCAGCGAGGGCTGCTGAGTATCGCAAAAAATTGTGTGACTGTTCGCTATGGCCAACGGCACATGTGTTCTATTGTTCCTTTTAACTTGTTTGTGCGAATTGCCTTATTACTGTTTTCATTGTTGCCTTTCTTGTATTCTTCTCCTTAATACTAGGTTTTATGGATCTATGCCCTTCAAGTATTATTCCCATGCAGACGTTCTATGGCAGCTTGAGTATTGGCAGTTCAAAAGGAACGATCGCTACTACCTGGGTTGCCATGTGGCCACCCGCCGGAAGGAAACCCTGTACTGATGCTATGGCTCTCCGGGGGTTATGTTCTGGTCCAACCTAGGCAAGACACCACCACCAAGTCGCTAAGTGCTTAGTCGTGAGGTCAGCGTGAAGGTTTCTTGTCGGCTACACTTTGCCCCCTGCTGCCAATTCCTTACCTTCTTAGACTTCCTGTGTCTACAGACGACGTGAGCAGGAGGCTCGATACAACCCGCGAGGTTTGTTCTTAGCGTTATGCTAGCTCCTAGTTTTTTAAAAAAGAAAGAAAAAAAATGCCTTCTGTTCAAATCCCACAGAATGGAAAGGTAGAGTAGAGATCCCCAGGTCTGGAGTTGGAGTCAGGTGTGAGGCAAGTTCTGTCCGTCCCATGCACCGTCTATACACACACACACACACACACACCACACACACCACACACACACACACACACACACACACACACACACACACACACACACACACACACACACACACACACACAACACACACACACATACACACACATACTCACACTCACACACACAAAACACTATACACACACACACATACGCACACACAACGCATGCACGCACGCACGGACGCACCACACACATCATTTCTACTGTACTTGGAATACTGGTCTGAGCGCTAGTCTTTCGGGATGGGGCCATACACAGAGGGCTCGTGCGTTACATGACATCGCGTTAAAGTACTCGTCACGGTCATATCACGCCAACGAATCCTATGACAGTCAGAGGACCTACCCAGTCAGTTTTCGCTGACATATTGGTCCAAAGCTCTATCAAAGGTAAGGAACATAATCGAAACTGTTTCCCACCGCCACATAATTCCGTGAAATTATCCTAAAGCCGCAGGACGACATCAGAGCGCTGTTCAATTTTGTGGTCTATAACTTCTAAAAACCTTGTTAACGTCAGAGCGCCAATTTGTTTCCCCATCCCCATCAGAATTCTACAGAATTCTGTTTATCCTAACAAAGACAGAGAACGTGACCAAGCATGTTTTTTTTTTTTTACACTGACACATAAATCCAGGAGAGTCTATGACAGTGAGAAGACGTAATCAAATAGCTTTTGTGACCGTCATAAAGCCCTACATATCCTATAAAATCAGAGAACAGACTAAAGCGTGGTTCTTTATTGTTATATTACCAATGTGACAGGGCATAACGAAGTATGTTTGTCACTACCATACTATATTTTCGGAAAAGCATACCAAATCCAAAGGAACAAACCGAAACATGTTTTCATAGTTCACATAAAGCATAAACCTTAACAATACAAGTGAACTATCAAACACAATTGTCCTTATCATCGACTCTAGGAGATCTTATCAAACGTAGAGGACATGGTCAACAGGTTTGTCATGGTCACATAACCATATGGATTCTTCGGGGTCAGAGGACGAATCAAATGTGTACCCAAATTTTGGGAATCTGACCGAAGCACACAATACGAGTCCAATATATTTTTCCACTGTCATGCTATTGTGATAAATCCAAAAAACATATCAGGCACAAAGTCTTCCACTCTGGCGTTATATTCTACTACTACCTTCACACTTGTTTCCCATTTCCTTTCGTACACTCTCTCTCTCTCTCTCCTCTCTCTCCTCTCTCTCTCTGTCGTGTCTCTGTCTGTCTGTCTGTCTGTCGGTCTTATCGCTCTCCTCTCTCTCTCGGTCTCTCCTCTCTTCTCTCTCTCTCTCTCTCTCTCTCGTATTTCAAGCTTTCAATTATTGTTGTTTTACTTTATGTTGTTACTTTACGGGGTGCGATATGATTAGTTGGTGTTGATGTACTAACCATGTGATTAAGGCTGTATAGCTAAATGACATTAACCATGTTCAGGGTTCAATGTTCAGGTGTTCCCCCTTCCCGGCCCCCCCCCCCCTCCCACCCCGCCCTTGTTCCCCCCTTTTCCCACCCCCTTCCCCCTGTCTTCCTCCCGTCCCCCGTTCCCTCCCCTTTTTCCACCTTCCCTTGGCCCCCCCTTCCCTTTTCCTTTTGTCCCCTCGTTTTTCCCCCCCTTTCCCCCCCCTTCTTTTCGGTTGGCATCCCGCGCCACGGAGTTCTGTGGTCAGGCATTTTCGGTGGCTTTCCCTCATGCTCCCTTTCTTTTGATCTTTTTTTTTTTCCCCTCCCCCCCCGGCGCTCTTCTTTTTCTTTCCTGCACTCTTCTTTTTAACCAGGCTTTTTCCCCCCCTCGCCCCCTTTCCTCCCTTTCCCGAATTCCCCTCCCTTCCCGGAATCCTTTTCCGTCCCCTCCTTTTTGGCGTTCTTCCTCCTCCCTTTTCCTTCCTATACATCCCGGAGTTTCCCCTTGTTTCCCCGTTCTTTCCCCTACCTATTCCTTTTCTCTCAATCACCCTACCCCTTTCCCTTTCCCCTTCCCCCCTTCCTTCACTTTTCTCCCCATTTATCTTTTTCCATCCTTTCTTGCTCCTCTTTTTTCTCCTTCCCTTTTTCGGTTCCCCCTTCCCCCCCCTCCTTCCCCTTTTCCCCTTTTCCCCCCTTCCTATCCTTCCTCTTTCCCCATTCCCTCCTTTTGCCCCCCCTTTTTCCTTTTCCTTCCCTTTTTTCCCCTTTTGCCATTTCTCCCGATCCCTTCTTCCCTTTTTTTTTCCCCTTTGTCCCTTTCTTCCCCCCTCCCCCCCCCCCCCCACCTTTCCCCCCTTCCCCCTTTCTTTTCCCCCTCCCCCTTGCTTCTTCCCTTTTTTTCCCCCTTCATCCCCATTTCCCCCCTTTTCCCCCCTCCTTTCCCCCCCCCCTTCTCCCCTCATCCTCCTTCCCCTTTTTTTTTCCTTTCCCCCCCCCCCCCCCTTCTTCTCCCCTTCCCCCCCCATCCCCCCCCCCTTCCTTTTTGTTTCCCTTTTTTTCCCCATTTTCCTTTCCCATTCCCCTCTCTTCCCCCCCCTTTCTCCTTGCATATTCGTCCCACTTCCTTCCCCTTCCCCCCCCTTCCCGCTCTTTTCCCCTTCTCCTTCGTTCTCCCTTTGTTCCTTCCCCTCCCCCTCTCCTCCTTTTTTCCCCTTTCCCCTCCCCCCGTTTCCTTTCCCTTTCCCCCCTTCTTCCCCTTTTCCCCTTTTTTCTTTTCCCCTTTCCCCCCCTTTCCCCTTTCCTTCCTCCTTCTTCCCCTTTCCTTCTCTCCTTTCTCTTTCTGCCTCTCCCTCTTGTTCTTCCTCCTCCCAAAGCCTCCTCCTCTTCTCCTCCCCCCCTCTCTCTTCTCTTCTCGCTTTCTCCTCCCCTTTTCCTCTTTATCTTAATCGCTTATCTCCCCTTATATCTCTGTCTGCGCTCGTCTCTCGCCTCGCTCCTCCTTCTCTTCTCTCTGACCCCACCTCCTCACCTCACCAGCTCCTTTCCACTTCGATGTTTCATTCACTTCACTTAGCTTTGCTCATCATTTCTGGCATTGGTTGCTGCATGTTTTCTTTTGATTTTCATAGATTTTTGTTTTCTTTTTTTTTCTTACTGCATTTGCATGTTTCCGCCCATTTGCCCGGATGTCAAAAGCGTGGGTTCATGGCTACTACATTACCCCTTTTCACACAATTTCTCTGTCTCTGTCTCTGTTCCCCCCCCCCTCTCTCTCTCTCTCTCTCCTCTCTCTCTCCTCTCTCTCTCTCTCTCCTCTCTCTCTCTCTCTCTTTCTCTCTCGGGACTATGAAATGCGGAGAACGATGCAAAAGTAAAGAAACACAGACACACAGACGCACAGGCAGAAAGACACAAACACACACACACCACACACACACACACACACACACACACACACACACACACACACACACACACACACATACACCACACACACGAACTAAAATCCAAACAAACAAAACACCAAAACCAAAAAAAAAACCAAAAAAAAACAAACAAAAAAACCAGGACCAAACAAAACAAAATCAAAGGAAATAAATGCCGACAGATGCTGTAAACAGCTAGAGTTTATGTTTGATTCTGGGGCGAACGAGGAGCAATAGATTTTCAAAGCATTGGTTTCCAAGACACAGCCAGAGATGCTTGAGGAAGAAGATTCCACCACGAATAACACGTTGTGCAAGGAGGGGATGGACCATGTCGGCTCTACTCCAGCAGCCATTTTGTACCTCCCCCCCCCCCCCCCCCCCCCCCCCCCCCTAGGTAGCTGGTTCAAATTCCAGTAAGGAAGAATGGTGTATCATCACAGAACGTAGGTGTGTGTGTGTGTGTGTGTGTGTGTGTGTGTGTGTGTGTGTGTGTGTGTGTGTGTGTGTGTGTGTGTGTGTGGTGTGTGTTTTCTGAGCGCAACCATGGTGTCCCTCTGTTTCAAGCGTAAGCCATTATTGGAACAGGATGAACTATTTTCTTTTTTCCAAGCAGAAAACGTTGAAATCAAGATCCAGGATTTCTTAGTCTAACTGGCTTTAAAAGGAAATTGAACAGTACACAGAAAAACAACAACGACAACAACAACGGCAAAGTGACAAAGGACACCAATAGCACAGGATCTTGGAACGGATGAGGCTGGGGCGGGAAGGTAGAAGACGTGTGTGTGTGTGTGTGTGTGGGGGGGTGGGGGTGGGGGGATGGGCGGTAGGTGAACTAGTTGAACACGAAGCATAATTATGTCTTCTATTTTCCGGCTGAGAGATCCAAGCAGTTCAAACGACGATCTCATTCTATGAATTGCTCATCAGCCTGGTCTGCTCGGCCTGGGCAGATGGTACACTTCCCGGTGAACGTGTTCGACCGCATAAAGTTCGAACGCTTTTTTTTTGGTCACGAGCGTATGGCTCCAGCGAGTCGTGTGACAGCGCCTTTAAAGCATTGGCGGTGGTTCAAGCGTGTAATTCCATTAGAGATTTATAGGTCATCCAGGGAAAGGCAGGAAGAAATGAAAGTGGTCTGCTTGGGCGACTGAGCCCCCTCCCCCAAACGCCCCCACCCGCGACCCACCCTGACCCCGCCTCATCCCCCCCCCCCCTCCCCCAGCTATCGCTCTT
>JADBJO010022517.1:0-27821 GCA_016801955.1 Conus betulinus | reverse complement strand
GCTGTGACGGTGACGTAGATGGGCGTGGCTGAAGGTAGGTGTCAACGGCGGACGTCATGTGCGCGACACGAGACATATAGTGTGCGTGGCTGGCGATGACGTCCCACGGCGCCGCGGCGCCAGTCCCAACGCACAGGTGAGTGCTTAGTGCTGGATTCCAGTACTGGGGTCGGAGAACCCTGTCCACTGAACGGGCAGCGAGGAACTGGCAGAAGACACCCAGTGAAACCTTTTACTAAAGTCCCTCTCAATAAACACTTCCTCTTTATTGGGTTTTCTATACACTGATCGCCTTGTATGTCATTGATAGCTAGAGAATAGATACATAATGTAGACTCATGATGACGGAAGCCAACATCTGGCAGAATTATTCTTTCCGACATTATTGGAAAATAATTATGTAAAATAGACAGCTGGTGGTCTTTCCAGCAGTATCAACGTCATGACTAGTATGCAGAGAACAAGAACAACACACAGATACTTTCAACTGCAATGTATCAGCACACATTCAACATTACCATAGCATACTATAGTACGCAGTTGAACCTTGGTACATGGTGAAAGAGATCTGGTATGACAACACTCTTCTCATAGTGACCAGAACATTCAACGTTGAACTATCACTGGGCACCTCTCATACTGAATTTTCATCTTCTCCATACCGCGACCTCTGTTGGTTCTGGTGAGCCACCGACGTAACAGAGGTCTGTGGACAAATGTCTACTGAAAAGATATTGAATTTTTATCACAGATGGATCTCTTAACCATAAAAATTCTTTCCATAAGAAAACATTGTTTTCACGAACCCCGGCTTGATCGGAATTTACATCAGCGTGTGTGTGTGTGTGTGTGTGTGTGTGTGTGTGTGGTGTGTGTGTGTGTGTGTGTGTGTGTGTGTGGTGTTGTGTTTTTGTCAACTTAAGGGACAGGCATGCCCATCAGGGATGATGAATTAACATGTAGGGTCGGGTACACAATACGCATTGGTGTCCATTTCCCTAACCATCGACATCATCGACAGAAACAATCAGTGGCCAGAGGCTCACTTGTGTCCCAGAAATTTCTCGTGGCGGCCATACAGCCCCACGGTCACGTGGCCGGAAGTAGGGGGTGAGTCGTCGAAGGTGAGACTGCTGGATGACGTCACACGGCACAGCCCGGCGCGGTTGCAGGCCTGTAGGGTGGCGTAGTACTGGGTTCCCTGGTCCAGCGCTTGTTTCCAACGTGTAGGCTGAGCAACAACAGCAGAGTAAAAGGGATATCTTCGCTAGTGATAAAAAGAAATTATTCACACACACACACACACACACACACACACACACACACAACACACACACATGCGAGTGCATGCGCATCCCGTTGAAAGTTACTTTAAGTAAGTAAACGTTAAATATAGAGCGAACACACACATCTGGTGCATATTGTTTTGGAGAGAGGAGAGAGAGAGAGAGAGAGCGAGAGAGAGAGAGAGAGCGAGAGAGAGAGAGACAGACAGAAACAGAGACCAGAGACAGAGAGAGACAGACAGACAGAACAGAGACAGACAGACAGAGACAGAGAGGATGACGACATTTTGCATATAACTGGTCTACATGTAGCCCCTTTTTGTGGGTAAATAAACAAAAGTCTAGGAAAAAGAAGAGAGAGAGCGAGAGAGAGAGAGAGAGAGAGAAGGGGGATTGGGGTGTGGGTGGGGGGGGGGGGGGTGGTTCCAGGGTGTGTGTGGGGGGGGCAGAGGCAGACAGATAACACAGAAGACACAGAAGTCAGACAGACAGAGTCAGACAGACAGACGGACGACGTTTTCTTTTCTTTTCCCCAAAGTTTTTGTTCGGGTGGCATGCTAGCATTTTGCTTCGAAGCAACTACGGCCCATTAACCGAACAACAATCAAAGCTTTTGCGCATAAATGTTTGTTGTTGTTGTTGTTGTTTGTTGTTGTCGTTGTTAACAGAAATGAACTGACAACTAAGAAAGTTCATTGTACCGGTCTGTCGGCCGACGTAAGACAAAGGGGACCGACGTCCGGTCTGTCCGGCACTGGACACGAGGCCCACCTTGTAGTAGTCCAGGCCTGATGGGGGGTCAGTGACCCTGTCCACCTCACGCTGTACAACCCCCACGCGTGTGTGCTGTAGCCACCCAGGATCTGTGCAGGATTGAGCATGGACCAATGATGACCAGAAACGACATCTAAGGAGAAGCGTATAATGAATGGCACTTAGGGGACCACTTTAGGGAGATTTGTACACAATGGCATTTAGGGACACTCGGGGAGACTTTACAGAATTGGCACTAAGAGGATACTCAGGAGAAGGCACAGAATGTAGCACTAAGTGGAACCTCTGGGGGGCACGTACTTGGGATGGCACTGAGGAATACTTACTGGAGAGCGTACAGGACGAGCGCCTTAGGGTATTTGGGGGAGACCTACAGAATGGCACTTAGGATATTTGGGAGACCTACAGAATGGGCACTAGGGGACTATTTGGGAGACCTACAGAATGGCACTTAGGGATATTTGGGAGAGGACCTACAGAATGGCACTTAGGGATACTACGGTAGAACGTACAGAGCTGCAACAGGGAGAGAGATCAGAAGGGCATCCAGGAAAGTGGTACATGAACAGCTCCTGAGGAGAGCAAAAAGAAGAGCGTAAAGGGAGAGCCGCACTTAATGTAAATTTGGGAAGGGCACACAGAAAAGGTAGCTCTAGGACGAGAGTGCAGCATCAGTCATGGTCAACATTGATCTTCAAACCCTCACCACTCTTATCCGGATCCGCACCACAAAATGGCACCAGAAATGTCAACTGATTCGTCCCATAGGGGGACACAAGCTCATCTTTTCACCAGGTTTTTGTGTGTGAACCGATTCATTCTCTCTCTCTCCTCTCTCCTCTCTCTCTCTCCCTCGGTCATCCTCCCCGCTCCCCCCCTCCCCAAACTCTGGGGGCGGCTCAGATATCTCTCTCTTATCTTCTTTATGGTTTTTTTTTTTTGCATCAGCTTGTTTGATGGGGATACCTGCTGGACCTGTTGTCCTGGAATCTGGATCAGCACCACAGGAGCATCCAGCACAAAATTTGATGAGTTTCTCCAGTCAACGTTTACTTTTCTGCTATTTTTTTGATTGACTTCCACGAAAGCCTCTCACTATCAGCATTGATGTTGACGTTTTCCTTCTTTTTTCAAGTGTATTAATCCTGCTGGACAGATCCACAAAACACCAAAACAAAATCCAATCGACCCTGGATGAAGACCGCACCTTCCCTATGGCCGGAGGTGATCAACAGTATTTTATTTCGCACCTTCGTTTTTTAACAAATTTTTGCTCGAGTAAGTACCATTTGTAGGACAAACACAAAAAAAAAAACAAACGAGCCTTTTTTAAAACCTTTAAACGCCAAACCCCCCGCCACCCCACCAAGCCTTGGGTTTTTCTACATGCCCTTCGCTGCACTGTCAACTTGAGGTCTACGAGCAGCTTGGAGATTCCTTTTTAAAGGGGAGTTTGGCACTTATAGTGTTTTCGGTGTGGCGTATTCGTCTAGCAATGTTAGTGTACGGTCTCTGAATGGTTGGCAAGCTGTAGGCGATTAGAATTAGTCTGGAAGTTCTGCGAGTAAGTTAAGGCGTTTCACATCATTACACATTGAAGCCAATATTTTGATTATTCTTGCTTATTCTTTGCCACTGATTGTCCCCTCCTGTTTTGTATATGTAAGATCTCCTCTAGAGAAGATTTTTACTTAACCTTAACCTTAACAATAATTCCGTCAATGTCGGAGACCATTATGTTCATTTCATCTCATGTACTGTGTGTGCAACGCAAGGGATGTAGAGAATGATGCCATTGTGGCTGTAAACTTCCTTTGGATTCGGAACGTTTATGTTTATTTTTATAACATACACGCATTAAAAGGTACTAAAACAAAAGCACATAATTAATATGTAACTATGTTACACAAAAAATAGAGATCCTCTAAAATCCTTCATATGTATTTTGGCGGTCTGAAAGGAAAACAGCTACTCTATTTATTTGCAATATCTAAGCAAGTTATTTTGTGATAGATGAAAAAAAAAATAAAAAAGGAAAAACGTAATTCCAAAATTGAGAACATTTGATGATTAGAGAAAAAAGGATTAGGATACTTACGGTAGGTCGGAATCAATTAGTGAGGGTCCCCAACAGAGCGTCCGAGTGACGGCGGCGAGAGCTGTCACACAACAAATGGAAGCAGAGGACTTTGACAGTCCATCGTCATGCCGGCCCCTTGTTGCTGACCCACTGCAGGGAAAAGAAAAGTCGAAAGTATGGTATGGAAGTTCACTCTTGTCAAAAGACCAACAATGCAAAATAATCTACTATGTTTCTTTTTTTTTTTTTTTCTAAAACAATAATAATCCATGGAATAAGAAATAATCATTGTGTTTTGCCGTAAAATATTTTGTGTCCCCCTGTAAAGGAACACGGTAACTGTCTGACTTCAAAATAAGCATAAACATGGCTTTTGGCACAGTTAAATATCTATAAGCGAGCCAAAAACACAAATTCAAGTTTCAGTTTATTCCCTTAAGAAGTCACTAGCAGTCGACTACTCCATAATACCACTACCACACCAGCATCCGCTAAGTTTCCCAGACCACACCTCACGTGCACCGTGAATGGATACATTAATTCAATGACTGAAAGAGGAGAGAATTTTTAGAGGAGGAATAGACCAAAAAGTTAATCACAATGCCATAAAGCACATGCGGACCACATAATTTGGTTATTATGAATAATCATCATGGTTGGTTCCAAAGATGGTGAGAGATGTTTGCTCTAGAGTTCCCTTCATTCCCAGTCTGAGATTACACGAAAGGGTTGCATTGTACTCTGTCTGTCATCATGCATCCCAGACGTCAGTCCCTTCCCGAATATACTAGGCTACACCTCGAGGTTGATTAGGACATTGGACAGCATCCCAGAGACTCTGCCCTATGGTAGACGACACTCAAACATGTGGATATACAGCTCTGCTCCAATGTTAACCTCCTAACACAGGCAACAGTAACGGACAAGCACCTGTTGGTATCGTGAAACTAGGCACAAATATGTCTTTGATAAAATTTTAAACAAGCGACCTTCCAGTCGAAGCTTATTTCACAGTACCAATGGCTAGGTCACGTAGTGTAACTCTCCATCCCATCCCATCTCCCCACCCCCCCCCGCCGCCTTCTGGCCCGCCGCTCTGCTCCGACTGTGAAACGCTCCTCTACCTTTCTCTCTAATTACTCTCCCCTACCTATTTGGCCTCCTCTTTATCCTTCTCCGTCTTGATAGAAGGCAACCTAGGTTGGCCGTAGACAGGCAGAGTAAAGAGCTGGTCAGAAAGGATAGAAGATGGACGGGAGTGGTCGTAACCTCATGCGCCTCCCGGACCTTCTGTAAGAAGCAGAGAACAGGCCACAATGAAGAGATTGACTGAGTCCCCCCATTGATGCCCTCCTCCCAGTCGCCCCTCCCCCTCCCCCCCCCCCACCCCACCCCCCTCCACGACCACGTAAGTCATGGGAATGAGATGAGATGAATTGAATGGGGGTACAATATGCACAGGTGAAAAGTAAGACGACTGCTTGGGTCTTAGTACACCGATCATCATCAGCTTTTTCCACGTTAGTCTAGTCCCATTCCTCACCTTCAGCAGCAGCACAACGTATGGTGGTGTCGCATCCATCAAGACCAGAGGACTTATTGGTCACACACGGCGCTGGTTCCTCTTGACACAGCTCTGAAAGTCTGTCAGCTGGTCTCGCGTCCCATCCTCCTGGTTGAGCCAAAGCCCACACCTGCAACAATGTTGACCGTTAAGGAAAACAGCTGGTTTGTTTGTATCAGCATCTGCTGTGCCTTCTTGTCTGCTGACACCAAGATTTGGTTTTTTTGTTTTAGGCAAGATAAAAACCATTTTTTTTACACACACACACAAGGCCACACCACACACAAACACACACACACACGCAACGCACACACGACACACACACACACCCACACACACGCCAACACCACACAACACAGCACAGCACACACACACCACACACACACACACACTTTTTCCACACACTCAGGCACCCCTACCATAATCCATCTTGAAGATGACAACAAACCACTACGGACCTTATTGGTTTTCAAACACTTTCCCTCCCCCCTGCCTTTCTCTATTAAACCTTGCTCGCTGAAGAATGCATCGATAGCGAAAGGGCCCCTTTCTTCAAGTGACTATATGCCTGTATGCAACGTGTAATAATTTGCAAAGGGTGTACAAGGTAGCATTGATTCACATGTGGCCCGTGTGCATACATGGTGAAGAAGTCATTAAACAAAACAAAACCAACAATTTTTTCACACTCAGGTATATCGGTGATATATGAGTAAAGAACTTGTGTGTATGTTATTTGGAGTCCGACCAGTAATCATTTGGTCATCAAAATGAATGCGTCGTTACCTGAAAAAAGAAAATCTACAATGAATTACGTCCCTCAGTCATCTCACACTATCTCAGCAACAACAACCAGAACTTAAAAGCCACCGAGTTGACCTGGTCTTCAACGTCACAATGCTGACAGCCTCTGCGACCTAACACATGTAGCATATTTCACCGGCAGCGTTGTCGACCCCAGCTTCAAATTTATCTACAAAGTCGCAACGACCTCAAGCAAGCAGCGGCATACACACCACGACTTCCAAACAAACGATTTTCAATTCATAGACTTTCAGGCAATTCATTCACACAGGACTTTGTCGGTTTGATGTGAAACACACTAGCCTGTATTATCTGTTTTTCCCCTCCATAGACAACCAATATCAATAATCGTTTCTGTTTATGGCTATCGTAATTTTGACGTGAAGTCGTAAAAGTTTCGGTAATTCCGGAAATCATATTAAACGATTATTGATACTTCATATTGACAATTTTATAAAACTATCAACATCGCCTACTTTTGCAACTGTTATATTGTTTTCCTATGATAATTTTCCCCCCTATCATGAATGTGTTAAATGAAAAAAAATCATTGAATGTGGAGACAATCATACCACACACAGGCTTCGAAGAGCCACAATCCCCAGGAATCAACAAATCCTTCATTTACAATCTTTAAATATTTTCCATTCACAAGCAGACAAGCGCTTATCTTTCAATTTATTTTATCTGTGCATTCATCAGTCTGTTTCACTGATTTATTGTTTGATTTACTTACGTCATCATTTTGTTTTATTTTTACTCATTCGCCATCTATATAATCCTATTTTATTTTACTGACTCAAGTATGGTTTTTGAGGGGAAGAAAGGGGGTGTGGAAGGGAGGGGAAGGAGGCAATAGCAGACGATGCTGGGAATTCTATAAAAGACTAGCAGGTAAGATACCGTGTCAGAACAACGCATTCAGCGAGAGTGACGGGACTGCCTCCATTTATATGGTACAGATGCCGGCTGACAGGGCATTCTGAAAGCAGATCTTGCCACAACCAGCTAGCTTCATAGTTTCAAGTCAGCAATAGCATTCATCATAGTTCAATCAGCTAGCTTTCATAGTTCAAACCCAGCTAGCTGATCATAGTTTCAGTCCAGGGAGAAACAATGGCACTAAATAGTGTATTTAAAGCGAGTGCACCCGTAATGGAGACAGTCGTCGAACATATCCCGATCGTAATCCTGAAGTTCAAAATAAACTTTTTCTTTCGCTCTCAAAAAGATCCAGTACTACTTGCTTAAAACCCACTAAAATGAGAGAAAAAGTAAACCTATTTGCCAAAGTGAAAAGTCAGGCGTTGCGTCATTCTTCTTTTTGATTTTCCTCCTCCGGTAAAAAAAAAAAAAAAAATCATAGTGATTTACCAGTACTTGTCAAGAGAGTCTGTATTAGTGACTAGATATTCCTTTATTCGAATTTCAGTTAAACAAGTTCCAGATGGGGGTTAATTGATGGGGACTATTGGTCCATCGTTGTTGCGCGCGTCTGTGTGTGTGGTCTTGTTTGCTCCCGGTTGGCGGCCTCTGTCCAATCCCATTCCATACTCCCCGTGCCCGTTTTTCATTCCTCACAAACACAGGTTTGCCCCTTACCTCTAAGCATGTGCACTTCCAAAATCTCCACTCTCCTTATGTCTCCCCCTACGTTCTCTCCGCAGTGGACAGGCAACCTCGATGTCCAGCCACAGTCCGAACCAAATTTTTCGGCACTTATCGCCCCCTTCTGCCACGTAACACCGACAGGGGGCTATTTGTTGCTATCGATGACCACCCCTGATTGGACCACAGATCAACCCTGTGGACCGCCGAAAAGCCTCACCCGCGATCTTTTGACTTCTGTGATACAACAGATTTTGTTCAAAAAGTGAATAGATCCATAGTTTTTCAGATATCTATGGAACTCTGCATAGCGTTTACAAGATTTTGATGTTCAGTACTATGTAAACCAAGATGTAATTGTGTCCCCCCAGAGTACAGAAACTGAACAAATAAAGAAACAAAAATTGTCATTGCATTTTTGAAATAGAACAAAAGAAAAGAAAGAGAGGTCCCCGAAGGCGATTACGAAGGTTGAGAAGGAGCGATGGTGGGGGTATAGGAGGAAATGGGGGGGGGGGGGGGGGGGGGGGTGGGGGGGGGGGGGGGGGTGTGGTGGGGGGGGGGGGGGGTGGGGGGGGGGGGGGGGGGGGGGGGGGGGGGTGGGGGGGGGGGGGGGGGGGGGTGGGTGGGGTGGGGGGGGGGGGGGGGGGGGGGTGGGGGGGGGGGGGGGGGGGTGGGGGGGGGGGGGGGGGGGGGGGCTGGGGGATGCTGACTGGGAATGGGTACGGCTTGTTCTAGGGGGTCAAGCCAATGTCAGGGATTTTATCCTGCAGGGGGTCCTCGTGAAAATCTCCCCATATAAGACTCTGGAATACACATCCTGGGGATTCCAATTACTGGGAAGGGGGGAAAGCTAGAATGACAAACCCTACCATCGACGGGGGAAATACCACGCCTGATTACCTTATTGGGGGCCTCTGACAGTGGCAACGCACGTGCTGCCCGATCCCGATCCGAAAGCTCAGGTGAATCGTGTAAAGAGTCCACGACGTTGGGGTTCGCCGCAACACAAGGCGGCAACCCAAAGGGAGTCCAACATGTTCTTCTCCGCTCCAGTGGGGTTCCAACCTGAGTAACCAAGAACAGTGACATTTCACTGGCAGACGTTGTGGGAGGCAGAAAAGGGGGACAATGTCTTCAAAATCATGTTTTATACCATGTCGGAGGTTGTTTGGTTTATGGAGTAAGTACATGTGTTCTCGGCCTTTTTTCCTTTTAGGTTTAGGGGCTCAAAAAAATGACCGTGACTTTGGAATTTGGTAGAACTGTGAGACTTTGTGAATCTTGGTAAACGAACTAAGTTTTATAAACGATTACAATTTCTTTCTGAATGACGACTATTTTTCGATCACGGAGCCTTGTGAAAAAACAGTCCCTTGTGAAAATGAAATACCACTAGCATTGATTGCAGTGGTTACACATAAAATGCAGATTTTCCCGACGGGATCCAAACATTAAATGTGTAATTCATGAACAAGTCCACAACATTGTAATCTGAGGCGATTTCAGAGGCATGCAAACGGAGAAGACAATGGACAAATGAAATCTACAAGGGGGTTCGTCACCGGACATAACGCGAACAGTGAATGTTTTTTAGCATGAATGCTGTCTTGAAGAAGGGGATATCAAGTCGTTCAGGGCACAAAAATCCAGCATTAATCTACGGAGGCACCTGTACAACACGTGAAGTTGCCACTACCCACACGCCCGGCCAGATATCGCCCCTTGCTGGCAACAACACCGAATAATGGAAAAGAACGCCAAATTAACCCCAGTGCTTTGAACATTTGCTAAACTGGTGACCCCCCCCCCCAGGGAAACCCGTAAAGTGAAGGGCATTGATCAAAATGACGATTTTATGAACCCCCTCTCCGCGCAAAGAACTGTTTTGTTGAAATCTGGCCTGTGAAACTGCTGCTGCTGAGGGCTGCTGCTAGCATTGTTGCAATGGTTCCGCGCAAACGTCCGTCTACAAAGCAGGCAGCGCACACGTATAGATATGTTTGCCCGCTCTGCCAGGGTTGTGGACGAGGCAACATTGTAAAAGGACCTTCATGAGTAATGTGCAAAGTGACCGCCGGGCAAATGCCGTTTTTGATTCGACCTCACACAACGGCACTACCTATGGTTCCGCCCCCACCCCGCGCCAGACCGCTCAATGCAGGAGGCTGGGGTATCAGTCCGCCGGATGCGTCGGAGCGGGGAGGACCACGGTGACACTGGACCCAACGTGACTGCCACTGAGGTTAGATCAGCGCTGGACCCTTGGGGTTTTGGGTTCCAGGCCGGGCAACTAACAACCCAACGTCAACTTATGGGCAGCACGCGTCATCGGCCTGAGGACTGGGTCTGATCATCAATGTTCAAGAGGTCGTAGCGTTCATGCGACCTGGCTGCCCAGCTGCTGGCTGGGCCAATCCAGGGAGTTCAAAGTCATTCTGGGCGGAAAAAGTGCTGTGAGAGAGTTCGATGACGAGGAACTTTTCTCGTGGAGGTGGGTTGGTGGGGGGGTCGGCGGAGTTTTAGGCCAGTCCTGGTGCGGGGACTTGAAGAGGGTACGGAGAGACAGCCGACGTAAAGGGTCCCTCGCCGTCCCACACACTCCCCCTGCTCCCCCGCGCAGTCGGTCGGAGCCTCGTCTGAGTTGCGCGGACTGGAACAGACGAGGCAACCACAGTGACAACCAATGAGGTTCAGCTAGTTCCAGATCAGGGAAAAACGGGGACAGCAGCACGTCACTGGTAAGCGAAATCAAGGTCAATAGTCGTAGAGGGTCCCCCATGGAGCCTTACTGCCCGTAGCTTCGCTGCTGGCCTCCAGGGTGATCAAAGGTCATCTGCTGTGCTGGAAGTGCTGTGAGAGAGGTCGATTCCACGGGCACTTTTCTCCCCGTGGAGGTGGGTGGTGGGGGGTCGGGCGGAGTCTCTCCTCCGCACGTCTGGGTCGCCCTCTCGACTCTGCCGGTACAGGAGAGCAAGGCAGACGTAGGGTCCACCTCGGCCCCACCTCTCTCTCACCGGTCTTCCTGCTGGATCTGTAGCCTGTGAGTGAACAAGACCTCAGGCAACAGTTCCTGACATCATGAACTCTAGTCTCATCCCCGCCACTGGGGGGGGGGGACATGAATCCTTTCCGATAAAATCAATAGTTGCTCCTCTCCTGTCTCTCCCCCTCTCAGTCGTAGCTCAGCTAGTTCCTCGACTGTGATCCCCCCTGGTCCGGCCCGGGGTATTCAAGAATAAGTACATATCCACCACGATCCTCCGTCTCTGTCTCGCCTCCTCCCGTCTCGCTCCATCCGCTCTCATCTCTCCTCCTCCTCGTCTCTCCCTCCCTCCCTCTCTTTCTCGTCTTCAAATCTCTTCTCCCTCTCTCTCAAAATGTGTGAATTCCTTTAAATATTCCTCTTTCATCTTGTTTGTCGGTTTTTGTTTGTTTTTAATCCGGATGATCAAACAGACTTGGTCCCAAAACCAAGATCAGACCATAATGTTCCTCCTCGTGAAGGAAATGTGTTACACATTATGTACGTACTACTATTACTGGCTAAACTGATTAACTACTGCTGGTGGACCCTTAAACAAACCCCTAGTTTAAAACCTTTTTTAACATTTTGACTACAAGCTGGAAATCTGCCAGTCCCCTTCATTAAACTGTTTGTCAAGCAAAGCAGTGTCCTGTGAGTCTGTGATAGTCCTTTTGCTACAGATAGCTCCTAGAAGAACGACTCCATCTTCCTCTAAAAGAGGAGAGACTCTTCTTCCTTCTGATAGACCGAATTATGGCTGCCTGTATAGCAAGAAGATAAACAAAGCCTGTTACGGGATCTTTCTCCATCCAGTAAAATACGTACAAGGACCAAGCCTTCGATGGGTGCCTCTTTCCCTTGCCCCGTGGGTGCGTATTTCGGAAGAACTCCTCCTTTGCCCCCCCCCCCCCCCCCCCCCCCCCCCCTCAAGTTAAATCCCAAAATGCAAACAAATCATACATTGTTGGTTTACATAAAGTCACAAAACCAACTCCCCCAAATAAATCAAATAAAAACTAGAATAAATAATACACAAATGAACAAATAAATTACTAAATAATGAAATGAATATGCTAGAGATAACTAAATAAGTAATACTATACAACAAACAAATAATAAATACATGAAAAAAAACAAAAATATAAATACATACACAAAGATAACGACTATATACCTGGATATTTGAACAATTTGGAGATCCGTGAAACATCCAGTCTGCCAGAGGAACCGATCCTGATCTGTCAGGCGCTGATGGTCCACATGTACAGGCATGTCTTCAGCCTCACGGGGTCTGGCACTACAGAGGCCTGGACGTCGATGGTCAGTGGTGCTGGTCCATGTCCCACGATCGTCCCTTGTTGAAACTGAACGGTCGCGTAGCCGCTGCCGTAAGTAGAGGGTTTCTGACGTCACAGATGGAGACAGGCGTCATCAAAACATGGCGAAATCGTCGATACGTCAGGTGTGGTCCGGAAGAAAGTTTGCTGTCCAGGTTCTCAGAATACACGCTCAGTTCTCTTGCAACTGCTGACACCTTTTTTGTGAGTGTAATGAGCATTTCTGGAGTAAGTAATTCTCCCGTTGTGTTGAGTCTTTCCAGGCACGTGGTACGTGTATCGATGATCTCCGTCTTGAAGTATTTGACATACGAGGACTTGGTCCTGTGGTTGTTTCCCACACGAAGGTGAACTGACCGTTGGGCAAATGAACGACAGGAGAGTCTTTTCTGACAGTGCTGGATTTGCAGACTGGTGTTGGCAACTGCAGGATGCGGAAGTACGGCAGTGATGGTGGGTGTGTCAGCGACCAGCTGGTAGCCTGTGAACGTGGTCTGAAGCAAGGTGGCGTTCTGGAAGACACGTGTGGGACAAAGGGGGACAACTCGATGAAAAGGAAAAATCACCAGCATGTAGCGGTTGTATGGAGTTTCTCACTCACCCCCCACTGAATGACATTGACGACTGTCAACCGTTCCTCTTCCTATGACGTGATTTTCATGGCAACCTTTCCCCGTGAAGACCTTGATCAAGTTGTCAGGGGTCAGTCTTCGGCACAATGAGAGGGGGGGGAGGGGAAGTGGGGAAAAAAGGGGGAAAGGGGGGGGGAAACGGATCGTTCCACCTGATCCTGATTGAAGTCGCTTTCACCACAGAGAAAACAGGTCGTGGTTGGACCAGGAACTGACGTTAAATTGAAGCCAGACAGGACTCGGCCCGTTCCCCCCCCCCGGTGTTGGTTCTTTGCAGAGTGGCCCCAGTGGAACCGCAGAGTCATTCTTTTGTCCATGCTTTGGTTCCCATACGACTTCCAATTCTATTTTCTATTCGGGTGATGAGTGATGATGTTGAAACCCCTTTTTTCACACCTGTCGCCCACACACAATACCTCCGACTCAGAATGGCGTCTTAGTCCGTATGAATATCGCCCTCGGATCTTCAACTTGAGGCGCGGTCTTCAAGCTTTCAGTGGTTCAATACAATGTGGCCCCCTGGCCCGTCCCCCGCCCCCGTGGGTGGGCGGCCCCGGTGATGTGATGTTTGGTTGTGGGGGGTCCTGCTTGTGGGTGCGGGGTGATCGGGTCCGGCGTTGATTTGCACTCCCCCCCCGGTCCGCCCCGTGATCCGGGTGTGGCGGTGGGGGTGTGATGTGTTAGACCGTGGACCGATGACCCTTGTGGTGTGAAGACCCCCTGAGCTCAAGGAATGAGGAGTGAAGTGGAGTTGTCGTGAAGACCTGTGTTGTTCCTGACGGTTTTTCAGTTGCCGTGTTGGGCAACCTCAGGAGGAAACCGCTTTTCAGGACATCCAAAACGACACGCACCATGGCTGGCGAGGAGGACGAAAGGAGAGAGAATGAGAATGGGAGGAAGAGTGGCAGAGACGGACAGAGATCAATGGGACCGTGGTTTGTATGTGACGTTGGTTGATGGTGGTGTGTGGTTGGACCCGTTTGTTTGTGAAGTAACCGCGGCCGCGTTTTGTTGATGAACGTTGTTAGCTGCAAGAAAAAAGAAAAAAAAGGAAGCGCGCCATAGTCTGTCTGTGTCGTAGGCGTTTGTGCAGGTCTCTAACTGGGTGGGGGGTCAGAAGCGCATTAAGCCAACGAATGTTGGTCTCTGACACGTGCTTCTCGTGGATCTGAAGTCACCGTTTGGTTGGAGGTTGTTTGTGTGGAATGGCAGTGACGAAAGCCATCACCTGACCGGGAATGACAACAAGAAACAACACGTGATGTGAGCTGTTGAAACCCTAAACTACGGATAAATGCAGAATAGAATCAACCTTACTAAGGTTTGTTCTTTTTTTGTTTACTTTTGAAATAGTCCATATGAATCGTTTTGAATAGTATAAATTAGAAAATAGATAGTTTCGAGCTTTCCTTAAGGTCCTACGCTGAGCAAACAAAAGTCCGTGGATAAAGAATGGTGCTCACATTGCCAAAAGTTGTTTAAGTTATGTAAAATAATTGTATCATGAGTAAATATAATGGTGCAGGGGTCCCCACAAGATTCTATGTCTAAATAAAGATTATTGCAACTATCTTTAAATAAAAGCTGTAAGTTAATCTTTGATACTCAGAAAGGCCCCTCCATTATGCTTTTTTTTTATTTATATTTGTTATTATTTATTTTTATTTTCATTTTTTTTTTGAAGTTTGTAGTTTTAAACCGAAGATTCGATTCTGTTGTGATGTCTGTTGATGATCACCCCCCCCACTCAACGAGATTTGCAGTTACCCAACCCATTATGCGTTGAAACATTGCTGAAGGAAGCCGGGCGTGGGGAGGTTCATCGTCTATCTCCCTGCATGACCTAACCTATGCGAAACGAAAGGGTCAAATCAAACGTTTCTGAGGTTTGGTTTGTTAGGTGTCCGAACGAAATTACCTTTTGGCCAAAAGGTAGTCACCAGCAAACAGCTCCTAGCTCTCTCCCCCCTTTTTATTTCACCACCAGTGAGGGCTGTTGTGTTGTGACCTCTTGGCGCCGTGCGTCCAATGAGGACACGGACCCAGGTCAGGGTGCGCCCCGCGGTGGGCCTGTGCCATGCCCTGCTCAAGCGGCCCGGGCCCTTGCTGGTGACCCGCAGGAAAAGAAAGAAAAGAGAACAGGGTCCGCCCCTGACCCAAGCACCACGCCAGTCCCCCACGGCGACGTCGGTAGGAGAAAGAACCCTCGGTGGGTGGAAGTGAAACCGGCAGAAAGTCCCGCGGTGAGGGGTGGGACCGGTGATGAGGGCGGTGGTCACGTCTCATAGTGCGATGTCGAACTCTCAATATGACTCTCCTTCGTCGTTGATTGCCACACGTGACCTTTCGCGTAATCTGACGGTTTAACCCCCCCGTAGCAGACATCACAGAGTCTTGCAGGACATCTTCGTCAAACGTCTGACAGAACGCTCCTCCGACAAGTTCAGTTCTTCACCACGTGCGTGGAGGACAACGGAAAGAGAAGATGCTCAAAGTCCAGACCTGGGGAAGATCACAGAGAGAGGCAGACGGGTTAAACTGCATGACACAACCAAAAAAGTCGGTCTCCTTTCTGGAAAAGAGACAAATCGGTTAGGGGTTCTCGTTTCACCAAGACAGGTCCCGCCCCCCAGGACGGGGGCGCCACCCCCCCAAGTTCCCCCCCCCCGGATAAGTTTTGAGTAAAGACGAGCAGTAATAGAACAACCAGAAATTGAGAGTTGACTGACCGCCCCAATGTTTTTTGAGTTTACTGTATGGCTAACACCCCCAGGTGTAGGAAGCGCGCGCTCGCGGAGTCGGTCCGTGGCCGTTTTGCCCCCCCCCCTCCCTTTCTTTGGTGCCCCTCCCCCGGATCATTATCTACACATCCTACCCACAGTTCTGAAAAAAGGCCAATTGCCGCCCGAGCCCGGCCTCATCAACAGTGCCCCCCCCGCGTCTCACCTAGCGCCAGCCCACCCGCTCCCCCTTCGACAAGGGCCCCAGAAGACCAACGAACCCCTCCCCTCCCCCCCACCAGACCATCCCAAATCCCCCCATCTCCACAATACAGCTCACCCGACTTATTTCCGGGCAAACCAAAAAACCACAACCACATGCGACCGAAACACCCATGCGCGGCAACCCAGCCCCACAGAGGCCTCTCCCCCAACTCTTCGCCAACACAGCCCCAAGCCCCGCCCCCACCTGGTAATCTTTTCCCGTCTTCCCAAGTTAACGTTATGTCTGCCCCCCCCCCCCCCCCCCCCCCCTTCCCCCCCCCCTTTTCCCTTCCTCTTCTCCCCCCCCCCCCCCCCCCCTCTGTCTTTATCCTCCTGTTTTATTTTTTTTTCTTATCCTTTTCATAGAAACTCCTACGCCTAAAGTTTGATCCGCAATTTTTCAGTAATGGCTAGTTCTTATCCCCTTGTGTTCGCCACACGCCAAGCCCTAGACCCATGATTTGAGCCCCTCCATAAACCTTTTTTCCCCCACCCCCCCCTCTCTTTTTCCCCTCCCCCCTCTGACTAAACCCCTATTCCTGAACGATTACTCAACCAGTCACCATAATGTAGGTTGGATTCCAATCAAGATTGTTTTGCTAATGTTTATTCATGTTGTCGTGTTTTGTTGAAGAATCTGACATGATTGCGATACTGGCTTTTTGTTGAGCACGCGTTGTTTGTTTTTCATTCTCCAGTTTTTGGAGCTTCTATTAGTCGTCCCCTCCCCTACTTATATTATTGTTGTTGCTTCCGTGCATCATCCCCTATACAGGATTGATATTCAGCCATTATTGTTGTTTGTTGTTGCTTTCCATCATCGAGTGATGATTATCATACCCCATCATCAAGAATCCCCGACAGTATCATCTTCAACGCTAATCCCCTTATCTTAAAGTCATCCTCATTAATGTTTTTATTTGGCTCCTCTTCTCTGATCTTCAGCAAAAAAAGCCCCCCCCCCCAACCCCCCCCGGCACCCCCCCCCTTCCCCTCCGTTCTGTTATGTGGAAAGAAAAAGAAGAAGAAGAAGACATAAGAAAACCCAGACATTATTTATTAAATTACTTTCAAACACAACAAAAACAACGGAACAGCAAACGCACAGAACAAGAACAGCAACGGACACCACCCCACCCTTTCTTCCCCCCCCCGCACACACGAGGCAACACCAAACAAACACATTAAAATCAAGATCTTCACTCCCCTCACACCTTCTGCACGGACAAGACTCCCCCACACCCCCCCCCACCCCCCGGAACCAAGGTTGAGGAACTCCACATCACAGCCCAACCTGACCCATTGGCCATCTCATGACATACATTCACATCCCCCTCGCACTTGACCACCCACCCCCACTCTGTGGCCCCACTTGACCGTCCCCCCTCCTCACCTACCCACTTCATCCACCGCCACAGACGTTGCCCCGACCAAACAAGACGCCCCTCCGACACTCAAAACGTGCCTACTGCACACAAGACGCAGCTCAGCCCTGCTCCTGGTACACTAAACCAATGAGCACCCCCCCCCGCCCCACCCCAGGGACCATCTCACATCCGGGCAACCAACTGGCCGGCCCGTGATCGGTATGTCCGCTTGTGAATCCGTGACCCCCACCCAACCCACCCCGCCCCGCCGCAACCCCCACGTCATCATCCCCAGCCACCCCAACCCCCACCCAACCTTCTTTTTCCCCCCATCGTTGCTGCTCGAACCCCCCATGACCCTCCTTACCCCCCCCCCCCACGTCCAAATTATAGGCCACCCCAACCCACCCCACGCCCCAGTGTGCCTGTCCCTTACCTATGCCCCCCGTTGCCTGACCCCCCTGGGACCCCTCTCCCCCGTCCACCCTTTATGATTGCCCCCTCCCCTTCCCCCCCCCCCCCTCCGCCTACGAACGTCCCTACTCAGAAAAAGCAAAAAAACAAGTGGACATACACCCAGCAGCAGCTGCAGGGGAGGACCGCACCCCAAGCAATCTCCCACCGCCCCATCCAGACCATCACCCCCCCCCACCCCTACCCCACATAGCATACAGCCGAAACCCCACCCTACCCCCCCCCAGCCACCCCCCCCCCAATTACCCCTACCCATAGAACCACCCACACTTAGACCCCCCCTCCATCCTCTCCCTCTCACCAGCGACCTACCGGTACGGCACCCCGACTCCCATTTCCCCCCCCCCCCTACCCCGCGAACTACCCTATACACCCCACGCCATGCGCCACGCGCACAGCGGCGACCGCCCGGACACCTCACGCCGAGACCCCACCCACCGACGCGACCAGGATCCCCCAGAACCCCACGCATCCTTCCAAACTTCCCCCCGAACCCCCCCTTCCATCCGAGTCCCACCTCCCCACCCCTCGAACCCCGGGACCCCCGTGACCCCCCCGCGCACCCGGCCTATACACCCAACGATCCGCCTCTCCCCCCCCCTAATCATCCCCCCCCCAAACCGACCCGAACTCCCCCCCACAGTGGGGGACATCCCCCCCAGACATAGCCTAACCCCCAGCCCACCCCACGGACCCCCTAATTACTACGACACGTGCGCCACCCCCTTTCCTTCCCCCCAGTCCCTTTCCGTCTGGCCCCCTGGACGATGGCTCCCATGCCCCCCAGACCGTGCCCACCTCTCCCTTGCGATACACGAGGCCCCTCCCGCCTGCCCTCGTGTCCCTTCCCTCGTCGCTGCCCCCCCTGACTCGGTTTGTAGTTGGCCCCCTCCTGCTTTTCGCTTGTGCCCTCTGTCTGCTCGGCATGGATGTGTCCTTTCTCCCGCCTGTGCCCCCCCCTCCCACCTTGCGTCAAAGTCTCAGCACAAGTGCCGTGAAGGTCACTCCCCCTCCGTCTTCTTGACACCCTGCGTGTGTCCGCACCCTCCTCCCCCGCCTACCCCTCTCTGTCTCCTTGTGTCTCGTCTCTTGTGACTCGCCCCCCCCCTCCCGCCCCCCACCCCTGGTAAGTAGTGGCCACGCGCCGAGTGGTGGTCCGCCCCTCCCCCCCCCCTCCCCCCCCCACTGCGCCCTCGCGGCTGTCCGCTGGTCCCGCGGCCCTCTTGCCTCCTTTCCCCTCCCCCTCCCGTCCCCTTCCCGCCTTGCCTGCCACAACGGTTCTTGCCGCGCTCCCCCCTGAACCCCTTTTCTCCCTTCCCCTTGTCTTCTCTCGCACCACAACGGCCTTGCCCCCCCCCCCGGTGAAATCCCGCGTCGAAACCCCCGCCCCCGCCGCCCCCTTTTGCCCCGCGGTGCCCCCCTCCCCCCCCGCCCCTCCCCCGGTCCCCGCTCGGTGTCTGGCGTACTAGCTAGGAGCGGTTTCACAAGTTTCTCAAACGTGGCCCCCCAACCTTCCGTCATTTGCTCCTCAGTCCGGAGGGACCAGTAATCAGTCGGATTTCGCCTGGCACCAACAACAGGCTATTACTGGTGTATGACCAGGGTTCCTGCTCCCCAACCCCCAGACACCAGTCGTTGCTTTGTCGCGATCACCCATCGTCTGCTTTCGTCTTTTTTTTATTAGGGCCCTGCCTCCCACATAGACAATTGCTCTTATCCTCCCTATGCATTGTACCCCATTTGTTCATAAAAGACTCTGCACGACCCACACTTGCCAACCGGGCCCCTTCAGCATATACCCCAGGACCCAGTACGACCACCCCATTTCCCAACATATGTGCCCTCCGGCTACACCCATCTGAACCAGCAAAAACACAAACACCCCTAAAAACCGCTTTCCTAAACACACTCGGGAATAGAAGAAAGGCCAACTCTACTTTCTGTGAAAGCAACCGAAAAATGCTTTTTCTCGCTTCCCACCTGCAGCGACAACCACCGCCGAAATTAAACTGTTTTCAAATTTTGGATTTGTGCGAAATTTGGTGCTCAGTTTACCACTCAAAAAATGACACAATCTGGCCCGGAGTCCCGCCACTTCAGTTCGCACCTGCTCCACACAAATGAAGCTTACTAAACTAAGCACGATCCGGTCCGCTGCTCTCCTGATTTCACAAGGTTTTTCCTTTGGGAACCATTAAAAAATTTGGGATCAGAACGGAAGGACTTTGGAAAAATAAACGGAGGTGGTCTGGATCAATCTCTACATGGTAGGCCCACCTCCCCCGAGTTTGCGGCCGCTCACAATCAACTGTGGGGGCCGTGGACCTTTGGGACCTCCCTTGAGTGATGTCCCACATAACCTTACACCGGACTTGATTGCCAGTCCATATTCGACCCATTCACGGACTCTCTACTACCTCATACCTCAGATCCTCCCCCTCCCGAACAGGCAGTGACACGCATGGATGTATCAACATGTGTCGCCTCATACACGTTTGTTAGGTCTAAGTTAGCCAATACGACCTAATATACAATCCCCCCCGTCACAGGACTTTTTAACCGAAAGTTTGGCCACTATGTCAATTCCCTAGGGATTACCCGTTATTGCCCATAAGTCGTCCTGCACGGCCCCCACTGCCCCGCGGCCCTACCGCATCCACGCAGTGGCGACCCCCGCTCGGACACACGTGTACAGGGTCTCGTGCTCAGCCTCCCGCTGTGGGGATCAGCTGTCCTAGCCATCAAGGTCATCTTGAAAGGTCAGTGTTGTTGTTGCCCACGTACAGCACGTCTGTAGCTCACCGTTCCACCGACCAGAGCAAGCATCGAAACGTTGACGTTCCGGACCCGTGTGGTCCCGAGTGCTCGATACACAGTACACTGTCCTCCTGCAGAAAAGGGGAAACAGGCAGTGAGTGTCTTTGTTAACGGATTTGACGCCAGCACACGTGGGAGAACAAAACCAATACTCTGGCGATAACCGTTTGTGTATGATATCGTTTGTATTTGAATCGGAAACTAGACCACATGTGCAAAAACAAAGAAAAAAAACAAACAGAAAAGAAGAAGACGAAGAAAAGAAATACTGGCCAATGTCTTTAACACTTAACAGGCATTTGCGAAAGCACCACCACGTTCTGACTTGAAAGGAAAGAATGACAAAGTTTTACCAAACCAGCCCCATCCACAACCACAGCACTCTTTTGTTCTAATTAAAGAAAAAAGAACGGGCTTTCTTTCTTATATCATCTGAAACTAGGATGAGTGAAGGTAACAGATGGGACCCACAACAGCAATACTTCTGTTGGCAATCACCTGTGTCTTCTGCACTGCACGATCCACGCCTCACGGGGTGACAAATGGAAAAGGGTATCATGGGCAGGGGGACGCCCTCTTGCTCTGGCTTCAAACACCAGAAAACCTGTCTTCTTAGCAGGAGCCTTAAGTAGGAGGTGTCTTGCGTATGCTGGATCAGGCAACACGTACCACTCAACACTCACCGAGGTGACCCCTCACCACACGATGCTGTGTCCGCTCTGGTGAGGTCCTACGTAACTATGGGTGTGAGGTGGGGGATGCCTGGCAACATGATTTTCCCTTGTGAATTGCTCTTACTGAAGTGAGTACTGGATGATAGTAGGTATGGCTGTGCAGAAGTAGTGTTGGAAGCAACACGCAACAAGGTGAAACGAATTTTGAAAGTCAAAAAATTTGACAGCCAAAATCAAACCAGCAAAAGCACAGATGGAATAAAGTTCACACCGCTTCGAGTTGCTCATGACATCAGATATAGACCCACCCTGATCCACACGTCATAGGTTTCTCCCATCATGTAAGGACCCGCTTAAGACAGGGTGGTCTGGGCGTGCAGGTTTTGTATCCCTCTGTAAAGCTTGACCTTGGGGCCCGCCCCCTCCCCCCCCTGGATGCAGCCTCCATGCAATCTGAAAGCAAACTTTCGTTTTATGCCATCCTTTTTCGGTTATACCATGCAATTCTGAGTGCGTATTCACTTTCAAAACATTATATGGTGATTAATAATGGTCACAATATGTGATCCTGAAAGTGGTCTTCACAATATGTGATCCTGAAAGTAGTCTTCACAATATGTGATCCTGAAAGTGTGTCTCTTAAATAGATCCTGAATGCAGTTTTCCACAACATGTGATCCTCAAAGTCCTTCAGTGCTGCAAATATGTCTTCCCCTTCACTGACCTGAAAAATAATTTCGATATATGCCATCTTGAAAGTAGTCTTCATTTCATGTGACCCTGAAAGTAGTCTACACTTCCTGTGATCCTGAAAGTAGTCTTCACCTTCCTGTGATCCTGAAAAGTAGTATTCAACTTTATGTGATCCTGAAAGTAGTCTTCTCACTTCATTGTGATCCGAAAGTAGTCTTCACTTCACAGTGATCCTGAAAGAAGGGTTTCATTTCTTTATTTCATCCGTGAAAGTCATTCTACACCTAATGTAATTCCTCATCGGATGTAGTCCTCAAGTCATATGGATCCTGAAAGTCGTTCTCAGTTGAACTTGATCCTGAAAGCAGTCGTAACTTCATGTGATCAGGATTATGGTTTTCACTTCATACAAAACGAACTGGTAGTGTTTGCTTTCTCATTCATTTAGTGATTAGGCTGGGAACCTTGTTTCTCACTTCACCTAGTTGAAAGTGGTAGTTTTCTTCTTCACACAATACGAAAGTTCTTGGCCTTTTAGTGGATTTGAAAGTATCTTATTTCAAACTATCTACAATGCGAAAACGTATTGTGAAGATTGAACCCCTTTAGCCAAAAGAGGTTCAGGTTGACTGCCAGAACCCAGCATCTCCCATATATATTACTTTATATGAGATAATGGGTTTCTAGCAGTCAACCCTATGATGATCCTAATACCCCAACGTCCTATGATCAAAGGAACAATGACGAATTCGACGATAATGATGATGATGATAATGATGGCTTTCCTAAATATAACATCTTATCTGTTGTTCACAGGACCTGCTCTCTCTCACCTCAAAACTTGGTGATACCTGCAACGTTGTCAGTACCGGAGATGGGCAAAGTGCCAGAGATCTGTCTATAGTGCCCAGTGAATATCCAGGCTGGGATCAGAGGTCACTTTCTTCAAGAGGTTGTTGCGGACCATGTCTGTGTTGTAGAATCGTCCTGGCCACTTGACACACAGCTCCTTGGTCACGTCCGTCTGCCATTATAGTCAGACGCACACAGTATGACAGTGTCAGTGACAGGATTGTTAGACCTGCACACAGTACGACACAGTGTTCATGATCACAGTGACAGTAGACCGCACACAGTATGACAGTGTCAGTGACAGTGATTGTTAGACCTGCACACAGTATGACAGTGTCAGTGACAGTGACAGCTAGACCTGCACCACAGTATGACAGTGTCAGTGACAGTGATTGTTAGACCTGCACACAGTATGACAGTGTCAGTGACAGTGATTGTTAGACCTGCACACAGTATGACAGTGTCCAGTGACAGTGACAGCTAGACTGCACACAGTATGACAAGTCAGAGGTCAGTGTCACAGTGACAGTGAGTGATTGTTAGACCTGCCCCAACAGTATGACAGTGTCAGGTGACAGTGATTGTTAGACCAGCACACAGTATCAGTGTCAGTGACAGTGATTGTTAGACCTGACACAGTATGACAGTAGTCAGTGACAGTGATTGCTACAGTATGCACACGTATGACAGTGTCAGTGACAGTGATGTTAGCTAGACCTGACACACAGTATGACAGTGTCAGTGACAGTGATTGTTTTAGACCTGCACACAGTATGACAGTGTCAGTGACAGTGATTGTTAGACCTGCACACAGTATGACAGTGTCAGTGACAGTGATTGTTAGACCTGCACACAGTATGACAGTGTCAGTGACAGTGATTGTTAGACCTGACACAGTATGACAGTTGTCAGTGACAGTGATCCGATTATGACAGTGTCAGTGTCAGTGACAGTGATTGTTAGACTGCACACAGTATGACAGTGTCAGTGACAGTGATTGTCAGACCTGCACACAGTATGACAGTGTCACGTGACAGTGATTGTTAGACCTGCACACAGTATGACAGTGTCAGTGACAGTGATAGCTAGACCTGCACACAGTATGACAGTGTCAGTGACAGTGATTGTAGACCTGCACACAGTATGACAGTGTCAGTGACAGTGATTGTTAGATCTGACACAGTATGACACACACAGTATGTTACACCTGCACACAGAGTGACAGTGTCAGTGACAGTGATTGTTAGACCTGCACACAGTATGACAGTGTCAGTGACAGTGATTGTTAGACCCTGCACACAGTATGACAGTGTCAGTGACAGTGATTGTTAGACCTGCACACAGTATGACAGTGTCAGTGACAGTGATTGTTAGACCTGCACACAGTATGACAGTGTCAGTGACAGTGATTGTTAGACGACCTGCACACAGTATGACAGTGTCAGTGACAGTGATTGTTAGACCTGCACACAGTAGGACAGTGTCAGTGACAGTGATAGCTAGACCTGCACACAGTATGACAGTCAGTCACAGTGACAGTGATTTGTTAGACAGTATGCACACAGTCAGTGACATGACAGTGTGACATGTGACAGTGATGTACGACCTGCACACAGTATGACAGTGTCAGTGACAGTGATTGTGTTAGACCTGCAGTACAGTATGACAGTGTCCAGTGACAGTGATTGTTAGACCTGCACACAGTATGACAGTGTCAGTGACAGTGATTGTTACACCTGCACACAGTATGACAGTGTCAGTGACAGTGATTGTTAGACCTGCACACAGTATGACAGTGACAGTGATAGCTAGACCTGCCACACAGTATGACAGTGTCAGTGACAGTGATTGTTAGACCCTGCACACAGTATGACAGTGTCAGTGACAGTGATTGTTAGACCTGCACACAGTATGACGTGTCAGTGACAGTGATTGTTAGACCCCACAGCACACAGTACGACAGTGTCAGTGACAGTGATTGTTAGACCTGCACACAGTATGACAGTGTCAGGTGACAGTGATTGTTAGACCTGCACACAGTATGACAGTGTCAGTGACAGTGATGTGTACCTGACCTGCACACAGTACGCACACAGTGTCAGTGACAGTGATTGTTAGACCTGCACACAGTATGACAGTGTCAGTGACAGTGATTGTTAGACCTGCACACAGTATGACAGTGTCAGTGACAGTGATGGTTAGACCTGCACACAGTATGACAGTGTCAGTGACAGTGATGTTAGACCTGCACACAGTATGACAGGTGTCAGGTGACAGTGATTGTTAGACCTGCACACAGCATGACAGTGTCAGTGACAGATGTCACCTGCACAGTGACAGTGTAGACCTGCACACACCTGCACACAGTATGACAGTGTCAGTGACAGTGATTGTTTAGACCTGCACACAGTATGACAGTGTCAGTGACAGTGATTGTTAGACCTGCACACAGTATGACAGTGTGTCAGTGACAGTGATAGTTAGACCTGCACACAGTATGACAGTGTCAGTGACAGTGATTGTTAGACCTGCACACAGTATGACAGTGTCAGTGACAGTGATTGTTAGACCTGCACACAGTATGACAGTGTCAGAGTGACAGTGATTGTTAGACCTGCACACAGTATGACAGTGTCAGTGATAGTGATTGTTAGACCTGCACACAGTATGACAGTGTCAGTGACAGTGATTGTAGACCTGCACACAGTATGACAGTGTCAGAGCACAGTGATGTTAGACCTGCACACAGTATGACAGTGTCAGTGATAGTGATTGTTAGACCTGCACACAGTATGACAGTGTCAGTGATAGTGATTGTTAGACCTGCACACAGTATGACAGTGTCAGTGACAGTGATTGTTAGACCTGCACACAGTATGACAGTGTCAGTGATAGTGATTGTTAGACCTGCACACAGTATGACAGTGTCAGTGATAGTGATTGTTAGACCTGCACACAGTATGACAGTGTCAGTGACAGTGATTGTTAGACCTGCACACAGTATGACAGTGCAGTGACAGACAGTGTGATGTTAGACCTGCCACAGTGACAGTGTCCGTGATAGTGATTGTTAGACCTGCACACAGTATGACAGTGTCAGTGACAGTAATGGTTAGACCTGCACACAGTATGACAGTGTCAGTGACAGTGATAGCTAGACCTGCACACAGTATGACAGTGTCATTGACAGTGATGTTAGACCTGCACACAATGTGACAGGTCAGTGACAGTGATTGTTAGACCTGCACACAGTATGACAGTGTCAGTGATAGTGATTGTTAGACCTGCACACAGTATGACAGTGTCAGTGACAGTGATTGTTAGACCTGCACACAGTATGACAGTGTCAGTGATAGTGATTGTTAGACCTGCACACAGTATGACAGTGTCAGGTGACAGTGATTGTTAGACCTGCACACAGTATGACAGTGTCAGTGACAGTAATTGTTAGACCTGCACACAGTATGACAGTGTCAGATGACAGTGATTGTTAGACCTGCACACAGTATGACAGTGTCAGGTGACAGTGATTGTTAGACCTGCACACAGTATGACAGTGTCAGGTGACAGTAATTGTTAGACCTGCACACAGTATGACAGTGCAGGTGACAGTGATTGCTAGACCTGCACACAGTATGACAGTGTCAGTGACAGTGATTGTTAGACCTGCACACAGTATGACAGTGTCAGGTGACACTGATTGTTAGACCTGCACACAACGTGACAGTGCCATTTGTCATAAACTGTTGGAAGTGCACATAACCTGACACTGCCTGCTGTCACTAATTTTTAGAACTGTATGCCACCCTACACTGTCATCTGTTATTGATTACATTACCTGTATGCAACATGACATTGCCAGCCGACATTATTGTTAGAACTCAAAGAAACATGATGCTATCCGTTGTCGTAGATTTCAGAACTGGGCACCACATGACACTGTTGACTGTCATTGGTTGTTAGAGCTGTACATGACATAACACTATCAGCTGTCGCTTATTGTTAAAGCCATACACACAACACGACATGGTCAACTGGAGTAAGGTAGGCTAAATGTTGCTCATAGCCAGCCGACCGCAACGGGCCATATCAGGGCTGTCACCGCGTTGAAGTCAACTCACGTCATGTTTTTTTATTTTTCTTAAACGCATTCACGCAACCGTTTAAAATACACCTTTAAGAACACACCAGAAATGTTGTTAGGATCTGAAAAAATCAAATGAAAAATGTTAATCTTTCTCAGAAACCCTAGGATTACATCAGGTGGACATGGTCAACTGTCATGCAGTGTTAAACCTGTTTACAATAAAGATACTGTCAGCAGATATTGACTTTTGAAACTGTACACAACATAACACTGTCAGCTGTCATCGATCAATAGAACTTGTACACAGCACGACATTGTCAGCTGTCAGAAATGTGTACAGGATGACACTGCCAGCTGTGGTTGATCACTAGAACTGTACAAAATTTGACAATGCCAGCTGTCACGGATTGTCAGAACTGTGTACAACATTAAAGGACAGTGCACATCATTATAGAACAGTGTACAACATGACATTGCCGGGTTTCACACACACTATTAGAACTGTGTACCAGAGACACTGCTTGCCATCATTAGTTTTTAGAACTGGCACAAACATGACACTGCCAACTGCCACTGGTTGTTAGACCACGACACATTTTCCTGTCATTGACATCTAGAGCTGTGCACGTCATGGCACCGTCACAATCCCCTTTTGTCATCACTCCACTTGCCAGTTGCAAATCTGAGTATCTCAATTATCTTTCGGCCCACCTCTTCCCATATGCCACCTCCATCTCCCGCTCCTCAATATCATCCGCTC
>JADBJO010022516.1:22500-27822 GCA_016801955.1 Conus betulinus | reverse complement strand
TCTCAGGTTTGACAATGTAATGACAGGGATGAAAGTCAAGGAGCACTGAGCAAGAACAAGATGAACAAGATACGCAAGCTGGCTTACGTCAGAAAGTGTTATTCCAGAAACTGGTTCCATCCAGAAAGCGAATATTCAGAAACCGTGTCATGGAGAAAGGCTGGAGACAACGGAACGTGTGACCTTGACACAGACAGGCTGTAGGACAAATTGTATCACAAACTATCTCATCATCATGCATTGGACAGTGAGGCCAGCCATCACACAGGTGGTCAGAGTGTAGACAGGTTGTGGAAGCTCTGCATTTGAAGAATCCCGAACACATCATGTCCTCACAGCCGTCTTCATCTTTACTGTCCAAACAGTCAAAGATTCCATTGCATCGTGTGTAGACTGGCAGACAGTTATTTGAGTCACCAGGACAACGGTAATGACTGTCGGGACAAGACTCATTGAAACCCATCGGGGTCGCTTTAAACTTCCTGATGTTATCAAACCTGACCAGAGCAGGGGAAGGAAAAAAAAGGGAACTCCACCATCCATCGTCTATATGAACTGCAGCTGTGTTCATCAGAGTGATCTTGGCAATGAGGTGTTTGGTCACATACCCTACTGTACGAAAGACATTGGCCACTCATGCAGGTGAACTTCTTCACACACACAGGATGTTTACAGATGATTCATCACTGCCATCCTGACAATCGTGTATGAAATTGCACACTAAAGAGTATGACAGTGTGGTGACGTCATCACTGCAAGCAAATGTGTGGACTAACATAGAGTCGTTATCTGCTATATGTAACGAGATGTGTGACGAGTGATCACGAAAATGACAAGCTGTCTGTTCTCGCGTGCACACGTTTAATGGATGAAAGCCACACAGAAGAAATGTGTAGGTCACATGACTACCAAGGCACAACGTCATAGGTTTTTGTCGCCATGGCAACGCATATTTAGTGTTGTTTAGTGAAACTTGTTTGATAAGTGGCGGGTGTTGAAAGGTTCTGTTTGTTGTGAATGCACAAACTGTACCACGCAATGAACTTCTCTGGCTGACATTCCCCTGACAGCGGACAAACGCATATGCCATGCGTATGAAAAGATTAGTACAATAACATCTCATCTGTCCCTTGTGCACGCCCAAAACACCCATGGTGAGGCGAAATGTATGATAAAGCACAAATCTGCCTTGAAAAACTTCTTGCCTGTACATAGGAGGCGATGATAAATCATTGAGAAGATACCAACCCAAAAGTTCGACAGCCTCTGCCCATGCAGCCCTGTTAGGTGAAGCACTGTAGCAAGCCAGTCAAGCACACACAAAGGCACACTTACTGTGCCCCCTAAAGAATGACAATGCTCGTTACTCACTTTAGAGTTATCGCCATTGAACCCAGGCACATCATGCTGAAATGAGTAGCACCGTCCACACATGGCTATCATGCCCCGGCAGTCAGCACTGCTGAAGGGACAGTGTTCTGCTTCATCCTGTCCATCCTCACACTCTGTCTTCAAGTTACAATCCATGTGGTGTTGAAAACTGTGATAATCATCCACTGAACAGTTCCAGAAACCACTGGGTAATTTTTGAGGAGCTTTCCTTACAGGAAAAAAATGTGAAGAACACTTGAAAGCATTGTGTCTCGATGCATGCTGATGTCGATACGTCAACACTCAATGCTCTTGCTGTGTATACATTCGCGAAATCACAGTTAGAATCAGATCCATCCCATACCTTAGATCGTATGTCCCTCCTTTTGTTCACAGACTTATCAAATTGCCAAACATGACGATATACGCTGAAGGCTGGCGTAAGTGATGTCTTTAGTTCGAAACTAAGCATAACAACGTGTCTGGATGGAACATACATATATCCCCAAATGGACCTAGGATCATCAAAACTCAGATTACCTCTCAGTGTCACATAGCCAGACGACGGGGATGTCGTCACAATAATCAGATGTCCTGAGGAATTGTGAATGCTGTATTTTCCTGCCAGTACAGAGCACTGTTTTAGTAGTTCAGTGGGGTGCCAACAAACATTACAAGATTGTGCTGTTGCTACAGAGCACCAGTTTAAGTTTAGTGAAGTTTCAACAAAATTAGAATCTCTTGGTGTCAATACAGAGCACCTTTTATTTATGTTTTTTTTTAGTTCCTTGAGGTGTCAGCAACATTGAAATATGTTTGAGTTCATTAAGGTGTCAGCAACTGTTACAGGGGTGCATTTGAATACACTCAATCACAAACACAGCATGTATACTCCAAACACGCGAACCTACTCCATTTATTCAAAGGAGAGACAGAGGAAACAACAATTCCCCTTTTTTGTGTGTGCTCCCTTTACAAAAAAACAAACAAACAAACAACAAACAAACAAAAAAACATGGCAATATCTTTCAACACACTGTGAAGGATCTGTGCACGTAATAACAAATCACGTAACCTATCAAACGTTTTTTTTTCCATGCCAGATAAATCAATCCAGCAATCAAAAAGGTGGTTAGTACGGGTTGAAACAACAATTTATGAAAAAAAAACTCTACAACATTTAAAGAAAAAGGAGCACCAACAAACACTAATCAGAAAAAAACGCCCTATATGAAATAGCAAATATGCCAACAGGTAAATCAGACAGGGATTTACTATTGATTAAGGAGAGAGAAATTTAAATAGAGGTAGAAACCAAGAGAGGTGTGATCCAAAATAGGAGGAAGAATAAGAAGAGAAAGAAAACCCTCAGGTAGTTCACTAATTGAATCTACCTCCCATGAAACTGGAGATGAGGACAATTTACATGTATCAGATTGTAGTACAATTACAAAAAATACACAATAACAAATACAAGAAATTTAAAATACTCAGAGTGCTGTTGAAAATTAATAGGGTAACAATTGGGAGTCTTATCTATCGAATGGTTTCAAATCAATATTTTTTCTCTGGGCAACTTCAGAACAGGGGTATAAACCTGATATATTTAATACTTACAATGTATCCCCCGACTGTAGTAATTCAAATTCACAATACCAAAATTTCAAGATTTGATCTTCAATTTTTCTTGCAAATCTTCCAAATTTTGCTATGTTCTAAAAATTGGATTCACCTCTGTCACACACTGTTTTTGTGTACGAACAATCGCAATCATAGCATGTTACTCCATGCGCACGCATCTGCTCCATTCACTCAAAAGAGAGGCTCGGGGAAATACGAATCCACTTTTTGTGCCCCCTTTACCAAAACAAAAAAACCAAAGATTTTCACAATGACAATCAATTCTAATCTACACAACGTTCAAATCGTCTGATAACTTTCGTTCCGAATTTTCACAAAATAATACAATTTATTTGCCACTAACTTCCTTGTTCTTTTTCAATGTACATAAACATAAAACGTCAATTCATCGTTCTCTCTTTTGGAACACTACATAGTTACATAAGAATTAGTTCTTGTGTAAGAAATCCACCAGTGGTAATCAAGCTTCAGGAGGTATGTACGATCCACTGGTTGGACGCTGAGCCTTTGTTTCTGGAAATATACCCCAAATCTTGTCCTTAGCTTTGAAACATGTAATTTGAATTAACGTTAAGCATGGTAACATCATTTGTAGCATTCCGTTTTTTCAGCACATTCCTACCAAACAGTGTGGGATACAAAATTAAATGTTTGCCAAAAAAATATTAATCTAAAAAACTCCTTTGCATATTTTGTAAACCAATCACGCGACTTCATAAAGTGCTTCTCATTACACAGACTCATTTCATTGTTTTTTTTTTTTTTTTTTATTAATAATCATATACATTGTTTACAATTACTTATGAAAATGTTAGCTTTTCTCATTATGTATTTATTATTCCCCAACTGGCATCTTATCATAAGAAATCAATAATAATAAAGAAAAATCCCTAGCAGACTTCTGTCTGTGCTACGTTACCGACCACTCTCTGGTCGCTTGAAAACATTTTCCGTTTCAACCCCGAAGGTTGAAAAATCTTAACTATCTTGACCCAAGTCAAGACACCTATCCTCCTGTCTGGCAACTTTTGGTCTGCCATACAGATCGGGAACGCACCCGTCCTACAAACAGTGAGCTTTTCTCACCTATCACGTGCCGCAGCGTCCAATCATCAGCAAGAAAAGATAAGGAATTCAAGCATTCTTCACATATGGTCTAACGTTCTTTTCATAATCCAAGGTTCTCGCTTTTCAAAATCGCCACTAGCTTTCCTCAACATGACAATCCACACATAGTATCTCTTGTATTGAAAACAACATCAAAAATACTGTGCTGCTAGTACGGAGCGCTTTTTTTTTAGTGTCAGTGAAATGTCAACAACATTAACATGTATAGTTGTGCTGCCGGTACGGCGCGCTGGTTAGTTCAGCGAGGTGTCAACAAAAACATCAAAATAATGTGCAGCCAGTACGACAGAAAAACACTGTTTTAGTTCAGTGAGTTGTCAACAGCATTGAAATATTGTGCAGCCACTGTTTTAGTTCAGTGAGTTGTCAGTACAAGCCAGAACAAGAGAACACTGTTTTAGTTCAGTGAGTTGTCAACAGCATTGAAATATTGTGCAGCCAGTACAAGAGAAAACACTGTTTTAGTTCAGTGAGTTGTCAGCATGAAATATTGTCAACCAGCATCGAAATATTCAGTGCTGTTGTCAACAGCATTGAAATATTGCGCTGCCAGGGCCCTCTTGCAGCTCAAGGGACTCTAAATAACATCGCCACATTTTGCAGCCTGTAAAGAACACTGTGATAGGTTTATAAACCATCAACAGACATCAATACTTAGCGCTCTCATTAAAGAACACTGATGCAGTTGCATAAACTCTTAACAACATTAACACATTATGCAGCCAATGCAGAGCATTGTTGTCCAATGAACAATCAAAATCTACACATAGCGCAGCCTGTACAGAATATTGTTTTGGTTGAATTAACTCTCAGCAGGAGTACTGTTGTAGTTCAATGAACTCTCAGCAAGAACGCTGTTGTAGCTCAATGAACTCTCAGCAAGAACACTGTGTAGTCCATTGAACTCTCTCAGCAAGAGCATTGTTGTTGTTTAATGAACTCTCAGCAAGAGCGCTGTTGTAGTTCAATGAATTACAAACAGGAGCACTGTTGTCGTTCAATGAACTCTCAGCAAGAACGCTGTTGTAGCTCAATGAACTCTCAGCAAGAGCACACTGTTGTAGTTCAATGAACTCTCAGCAAGAGCATTGTTGTAGTTCAATGAATGAACAACAGAGCACTGTTGTCGTTCAATGAACTCTCAGAAGACTGTTGTAGTTCAATGAACTCTCAGCAAGAGCA
>JADBJO010022516.1:17500-20000 GCA_016801955.1 Conus betulinus | reverse complement strand
AATCTGAGGTACATCTAACATTTCTTGGTGTCCTATATTAACTCCCCTTTGATAAAAGACTTTATCCAAAAAGGTGCAAGGAGGCAATCGTTCTCGCTCTGCACAAGAAAAGTAATTTAAACACTTCTTCTACAGTGGTTGATTATAGATTACAGGGATGGGTAACAGAAAGTAACGACACTAGGAATATTAAGCTGGGTTTAAAGTCTAGTACCTGTTGGTTGATCACATGTTTACTCTGATGGCATTTAGGCAAAAACTATTTTCTTTGAATCATAAATGAGAAAGAAATCTTTACACTGATTTTGAAAAAAGCGTTTGATCCAACGAACAGTGTATTTCAGGCCCTAATCTGTTAAACAATGGTGTAGGATGGACGCTATATAAGTACATAATGTGTATCTATAGAAACCTGGAATCTAACGTCAGATGTAGGGGAAATATATAGGGCTTGATTCAGTGCACCAGTGGTGTGAAACAAGGTAATGTATGTAGCAACACGTTTTTCTTTACCTATTAATGAATCAACGTCAGAAATTGTTTCCAGCAAAAGACATAGTACAGCATTTACTACAGACGTTTTACATGTATTCATTTTTATACTGACAACTTCCTTCAAACTCAGCTGAGCAATCTTTCTCGAGCTGCTAGTTCACTTTGGTTAAAAAACGAACATGGCAAGGAGCAACGTTATTGTGTCTAGAAAGGGTAGATATTAAAGGTCTACTTTATGGGTTCTCAATAATTGGTCAGCTTATGCAGTAAAACACCACTGCCAGAGACATTGCTTTCCAACCAGAAATGGCTCTCTGTGGATCTAAAGAGCAGTTCCTGTCCAATCCTTACAACAAACAACGTTTCATAGACTTGCTCAGCCACTCCCTTCAGAGCAGCGTTGCCGTGTTGCATGCAAATGGAGATGCTGATTGTCTCATCATCAAGACAACCCTTAAAAAAGCAGTGGAGGTGAAAACAGTACTTGTAAGCGAGGACACCGACCTTCTGGTGCTACTCCTGCATCATCTCGGATCAGATCACCACCCAGTTTATTTCATGTCTTCAGGAACTAAGAAAGATTCCAGAGTGTGGGACATCTGATCTATCCAAGAAACTTTGGGCACAGATGTTTTGCAGCAGAATTCTTTTTACCCATGCATCTGGATGTGTGTGACACTACCAGCGCTATTTTTTCCTTGGGAAAATCGCTTCCCTTGAAAAAGCTGGCAATTTCGGAGGGTTTTTTTTTTTTTTTTTTTTTTTTTTTTTTTTTTTTTTTTTTTTTTCGAAGCAGGCAGATGTCTTTCTTTGGAAAAGTGACACACAGGACGTGGTTGCAGCTGGTGAGACTGCCCATGTATTTCTGTTTGGTGGGAGATCTGACGACAAGCTTGATAGACTCTGATATGTCAAGTATTCCCAGAGGCTGATCGTCAGCTCTTCAGCTTTGCAACCAAACAAACTACCTCCAACAGCATCAGCAGCGAAGTTCCATTCCATGCGATGCTACTACTAAGTGCAAGAGTGGCTTTTTTCTCAATAACGGCAGTCCTGACTTCTATCTCAGCCCCTTGAATGGGGATGGCAAAGAACCAGCGGTATGTTGCCTCCAGTCTGCTGTGATGAGCCTGCTGCCCCAGAGGAGCTGCTGAACATCATTAAATGTACCTGCAAAACTGACTGCCAAACGGCCAAGTGTTCATGCAGACAGCACGGTCCTGTGTGTGGTGTTGTTGTTTGCAGTGAGTGCAGAGGGAAAACGTTGTTTAAACTCCATGCAGAAGATGGCGTGTTTTGATGACAGTGATTCTTCAGACGACAATGAGTAATGTCTCCATTTATATACTCGGTAAGAGAAATCTGTTGATTTCGAAAGCAGTCACAAGGTTATTTGTAAACTGTTGTCTTTATTTTTGAAGACAAAATCAAGCTGTACTCTGTTTCAGAATGCTTACATTTAAGTGCAGTCTTAATTGTAGTGGTGAATCTGAAGAAACTATGGCTCAGGATGACAGTGCCTCTGAAGCACATACTTTAATGTGACATTTTTTTCTGTGACAAAGGAAGATAATGAATGACAGAAATCGTCTCATACTCCTCCAAAGTTATATATATATATATATATATATATATATATATATGTGTGTGTGTGTGTGTGTGTGTGTGTGTGTGTGTGTGTGTGTTTTCATTATTATTTTATATGATGACCAAATTTTCTAAATCATGTAAACAAACGTTTGTGGCTTTGTTAACACATGCATGTGCGCTCGCACATGCATGCACAAACTCTAATTCTAATAATAGTTATTATTATCATTGCTATTGGTGTCATTTGAAAACAAGAGTGAACTGAAAAATGCCTCAAGAAAAAAAAAAACCCACTTTTTCATGGTAAATGTTCATAATAGTGGATAAGTTTTTTGAAATCACTAGTGGAGCTGAGCTAAAAATAGAAAACATGTCTAAAAATAGATCAGGTCCCCGCAGATGTTGGTAAACTTTA